>JANSTT010016922.1:0-19215 GCA_026745375.1 Platyura marginata | reverse complement strand
TATACAATAGGTCTAAATAAAGGCCGCAGTGTAGGTGATTCATAAAAAATCACACTCCTATCAAAAATCAATCAATAGGACTATCGGCGCAAATTTTTTATAATTATTTAAGAGGGACATAAATTCCTTCAGGGAACCGCAAGTTTGCGACCGTAATTTTGTTTAGTATTTGACTTAACTCCGTCCCTATTCTTTTGCCAATATATAATTAAAAACTAAGTTGAAGCACTTTGGTTAATAAAATGTTTTAAAATCGATTACCAATCAACTTGACTATTTTCAAATTAACTGATGGCACGCAAACCACAAATAATAAGATTGTCAAAACTTAAAAGGGTTCCGTTTTTACCACAACTTTTTTTATATTTTTATTGTTTGGGCTCGTCTCATTTCCATATTTTGCCTGAGTTGCAATGACATTTTCATAGGAAAAAAGAAAAAAAAAACAGAAAAATCAAATGAAAATATATTTTTTTGCAAAAATAATTTTCCAATTTTCCAATCAGAATTAATTTGGATAACATTCAGATAGGTCACATTATTTAAATAGTCTTGAGTGTTAACGTTTGTTTAACATTTACATATATGCTTGTGCCGTATTATACGATTTCTGTGAATTTATTAAAATGTCTTTAAGTGATGTAGATCTCATGTGCAAAGGTAACTCATTAAAATTAGAAGAACGAATGAAAAGAGATTTATCGAAACTAACCATGCGACAACTATTTACACCTTTGAGTGATCCAAACGAACATAAACACGAGATTGCCAATAACTATAGAGATTTTAAACGTGATCGTATGCTGAGGAGATCAAAACGGCGATCAAAACGTTTTTCTGTTGTCCAACGAACACCACAAAGTCCATGTTTAACAAGAGAAATTTTACAAATTCCATCATTGGTATTTCCCAGGTAGGTTGTGAATCTCAGTTGATGAGGTGTTTTTGGAAAAATATTTATTGCAAAGAATTATTTAAATATTAATACAAGGAAAATGTGTTCTATGGCGATTTGTGCATAAGTTGTTGTTGTTGTGGTTGTGTCCAATTGGGAAAATTATATTTTTTACTCATCGATTTTTACGTCAAATTGGTGAGATGAATTTTAATGTATATAGTATTTCCAAATATATATACATATAGCCCGAAATTCAACGAAATAGTCCTCTGTATATCAAAGTGGACATTTCTATTTGTGCTGCGTAAAAATTCTATTGTGATGTTTACAAAAAGTTTAAATTGTTTTTTGTTACTCTATCAGCCCCAACAACAACATACACAATACAATAATCGGAACATTTTCTATCGGCATTATCCTTTTTCCTTTTATCAATAAAAATATCGATTCTAAATTAGTTTGCTATTCATATAAAAATACGTATACAGGGTGATCAACTTAAACGGGACGATAGTATAAACATCAGCTACATCATTCTAAATACTTATCTTTTTTCTTTCTTAACTAATTTTTGATTGAATTTGAATTGTTTTTGAATGATTTTTGGCCATTTATATATATTTTTTTTTTTTTTAATTATGTGAAACAAATATCAGATTGAATTTGAATAAATGTTTTCTAACAATACTATAGAACACCTGAAAATGGCTTAAATTCCAAACAAAAAAAGATATTTCATTTTAAATCTAAGGGAGATGTAAGGGAAAATCAAAACAAAAATTTTTCTTTTCCAAATTCCACAATTCATTGGATTTGTATAGGTTTTCCCACACAATTACTATGGAACACTTGAAAATAGCTTAAATTCCTAGCAAAAAAATAAAATTTCATTTTTAAAAATTCAAAATAAATACTAAATGAACAGATAGACTTAAAAACTATACATCGTTGGATTCGTACAGCTCTTAGCTTTAATTTGCAATTTGATTCATAATAATATTTAATTTTTTTTTGTTTTATAGACTGGGACGAAGCTTTCAATGGCGAGGACGGAATACACTCTGTAACCACCTGAACGATATTGAACTAGAGAGTGAAACATTGACGAAAATACGGAACGCCAATACAAACAGTGATTTCATTCGTTTGCTACAACAGGAAGACCGTTTTCGTGATCCATCAGTGTCAGGTAAAGGTTATAACACAGAAAGTAGGAGAGAGTGTACCTATATCAAATTATATCAAAAAAACAAATGCAAATAATCCATTTACGTTTTTATGTCAACGGAATAGGTGTAACAGTAAATAGAAAGGTGACATCAGCAAAAAATCAAGGAAAGGGCAAGTATTTAAACAATACGTACATAGTGGGTGGCATCGATGACAATGAGAACAACGACGATACAGAAAACTTAGAGTGGTACATTCAATTGGCTTCTCGATGCTACAATGAAGGGTTTCAATGGCATATGAATTACCTCAACGATTGTTCCAATCAAAGTGTACTTCAGAAAAGACGGAGACTTGGTTCTTCAAAGTCAAACAAAAGTGTTCATTGTTTAAGTAATGCGGCAGAAAAATTGTATCAAAAAATTTATATAAAAAACTACAACAAAAATTTCGACAGAGATATCGATTGCAAAATTCGTGTTAATATAAACAATAGTGACAGTAGTATAGCATCGTCGTTCAATACAAGAAAACGATCCGTTTCTTATGCAACCTATAATAATACCAGCAATAACGATATTATGAACAGTGACAGTGTCGACGCAATCAACCGACACAACGTGAACACAAGAACTGATAAAATTAACGAAATAATTAACAATTTCTGTTCGTTGACAATATCCTGTGGGACGGTTTTGCCACAAATCATTTTGACCGACTTTTCATCACACGACACCACGCCAATATCGACACCGTTACTGTTGACACCCTCAAGTGATCAACAGCAGTTTTGTGTAAACGGTACTAATCAACATTTAAGGCATGCTACAAAAGAGAGTATTGCCACACAAAATCAACATTTTTTCCTAAGTGAATCAAGACCGATGTGAGTAATTTTTTGTTCCATATTAAAAGGAATAGGAAAAGTTTTTTTTTTTTAATTTCATTATTTTGTGGGATTTTCAACAAAGCATGAATGAATGAGTAGAAAATAATCGCATCGCATAGTAATAATACCAGATAAAGGTAACTATGGTTTCGACAATGGATGTTGAGCCCAGAGCAGAAATTTGTGATAGTCATCCGACATTAATTAAAAGTGCTATTAGTCAACGGGCGGTGGATTTGGAAATCATTCCTCCAGGCCCAATAAATAATTGTGAACTATCAAAAAAAGTCTTAAAATTGGAACTGAAACAACGGGTGGAAAAAGGAAGTATCGATGAAGATGAAAAAAGTTATGGGAGCAATTTGAAATCGCCCAAGTCACCGCTGTCAAATATAAGTAAGTATCTATTCTATTCTATTCCCCCCCCCCTTTAGTCTCACGCAAGTTAATGAGTAAATTATTTTATAGGTCGAAGTGGCACACGCAATAATACAATGACCCATCAAACATCACTGACATCCCAAATAGACGTCGTCGAAGATCGAAAAGCATTACGGGACGCTTTATACCAGGGCATATTCCATCGACATCGCCGTACAATATTTGCGGTCGGAAGTTTTCTACGTATGCTGCGAACTCGTAACTCACAATACAACACAATCAGAAGTTCATCGGAAGCTGATGATGATACAAGATAAAAAAAGAAAATTCCCATGCACCACAAAACATTTTATATGAAAACATTTATGGACAGAGCGTGATATTAGTTAATTTCTTACTTTTATATTGTACATGTATACGCTAATTAATCTTTATATTTTATACATACATATATGATGTATGTATATAGAAAATGGATGTATTTAATAACTCTATACACATATACATAGAAAAACACAATATGTAATTGATTGACCATTTTGCTGAAAATCCAGGTATATTACACACCTGATAATCTGATAATATGTAACGTATGCTCATTGCTCACTCATTTTCAAGCTTTATATACATAAATGTATCATTAAATAAGATCATTAACAGAATTTGATGAAATAAAAATGTTTTTAATAATAGATACACACACACACACACACCATCATCAAAGTTATGCGCGATTTAATTCTTAATATCCAGAGTCGTATATAAATTATTTATTGTTCCTCTTTGACGAAAAAAAAGAAGAAAAAAATGTTATTACCACAAATCTTTGGATTAGTTTATTATTTTTCTCCAGTAAATTTCCTGTTCCAATAATTGATATATATAGTCGGTAACGTATGTACATTTAACGACTGATTTTTGTATATTGGTCGGATATAAAAAGACATGAAAAAAGAAGAAATCATAATAAATAAATATGTACGAAGCTATTAAAAATCAAAAAATTACAAAACGATAATCCATTTATACGAGACACCAACACAAAATATCGGTACCCCATTTTCCATTAGGCGATAAATGTCATTTTATTAAATTATGTACAATAACTATCTATTTACTTTACCTATACATAAACAATAGTAAAATATACCCCACCCTTTAATATCTACTATATATATTTATGTATAATAGGTATAGTTGCATACACATAATAATAGGAAAATGTTCGTGTGGAATGAAAAATTCTGAACCAATTTTTGTAACAATGAAAGAAAAAGTGTTCACAGTGAGAAATATGATTGTAGCCAAAAATTAAGAAATTAAATCATTTTGTATTATTATTATTATTATTATTATTATTATTATTATTGTGATTCATTATTATTAACAAATAAATTATATAAAAATGTATGAATTAACTTTAACATTATATAATATTATATGAAATTTGTTAAATCAATTATGTACTTATTATTATAGCCATACAAATTTTGTTAATATTAAACCAAAATGATAATTAGTTGTTTAACACTAATTTAACACTAACTTCAATAATGTTTAGGCTCTTTGGTCACCGTTAACCCAGAAAGTACTACAAACCGAAAGCATTGTACATAAACTTGAGAGAGTGATTAACAACTATTCGCATCTAATACAAAGGCTATAGATATGAAAGCAAAAAAAACAAAACTTATTCCCGAAAGTTTGAAAAATCCCGACAATTCTTAATCTCTATAATAATGTCTCTAAAGTGTAACCTAAATATTGAAAGTACTCTGTATAGGCAGCAGATTGCAGATTGCAGATAGGAAGGTAAGTAGGTACAATCCATATAACCGTTGAAATTGCTTTACTTCATTAAAAGCATTTTTTTCATCTTTCTGTTTAGTTGAAGAAATAATGGAACAAATAAAAGAGTGAAAGAGAGTAGGAATCCACGGTGTAACAATTTGTTCACAGCTGAATTGAAAAAGAAAAACATTACAAAATACATATGGATATGTGTAAGGAGAGCAAAATGGTACAAAAACCTTCAGTAGAGAACTAGAGATGTCAGAACTGAGAGGGTAGGTATACGGATTATCGAAGTCGAACTCAATTTGACATTTTTGGATCACAAAATTAAATGGCTGCTCTTGCAAAAATAAGTTTATAAATTTAAAAAAAAATAGTATACACAGTTGGGTTAGATTACTTTGTGTTCAATAGACAATACTAACCACTCTACTGTGTAAATTATTTACACTTTATCATTTTATAAAATTAGACTACGGGATCTATAATTAATATCTTACTTTCACCCCAAACTTTCTCTTTTTGATATGATATTATTATAAATGTCTAATTATTCAAAAACAAAAAACCATAAAAATTCACAAACCTCACCTCATTTAAAGGTCGGTTAATCGCAATTTTACTGTACTATAGTGTGTTTTTACAAATATTTGTAATTCAAATGTAATGAGAGTTAAAAAAGAAAAGCAACAAAAACCGACAGAAATGGCCCATGACAAATATTGTGCAAAAAAAAAAAAAAAAGAAAAAAAGAAGTATGTACCTACCTGATGTGTAATTTTTATCTTAAATTCGAAATTGGACCGGAAGTTGGTCGACTCTATCACTATTATTATTATTAGTAGGTAATTTCAAACTGTAACATGACATTTAAGATTTTCATGTTTAACGAAGAAAAAAAAAACAAAACAAAACAAAACAAAACAAAACGAAGAAATAATAGAATTACTTATTTTGTATGACTTCTGATCATTTTGTCATTTAGTTTTCTCTTTGATTTAATAAGGCATTTAGCAATGGGCACAGGTTTGGTAGGTAGGTACATCTTACATGGAACATTGAGGCTCAATTGACTTGATGACCCTATTTAATTTTAGTTAAACAATTTTACTAGATAACTACGTCACAAATGACAAATAGTGAAATAATGAAGACTTTAGAAGTGTAGAGGTAGAGTGACACCAGAATTGATACAATGGCAATAGATTTTTAGTGATTTTTCTAATACTACTGTGATTAACATTCTAAATGGAGGGGATAAATACCAAATTTTAGAACATAATTACGATGCGTCATCCTGATTCGTAGAGATCTACTAACTATTCAACTATTTCAATTGTTTTGCTGTATGGCTATGAAATTTGGAAAATTACGAATCCGTTCGAGAATCGCATCGCAGTTTTCATGAATAAATGCTTAAGATGCATTCATAGAATATTTCACCATAACATCATATCAAATCTCTGTAGGAATACCGTCATTGAACCAATGAAAAGCGAAAAAAATGAAATTGAATCGGACACACTGTGCAGAAACGCAGCGAAGACAGTGCTGGATTGGAATCTCCCAGGACGACCAAGAAGCTAAATCGAGAGGGAAGAAGTGGATTAGTGTGAAGGCTTTTAGTAACAAACAGAGTGCGCGATGTTGGCTTTTTGTTGATGGTCTATGTTCTCTCGGAGTGTTTAACATTTTTCTCATCGATTGTACTTAAGTCATAAAAATAAATCACACGAATTTCAGTATCATATTCAGCTATAGGTAATTTCTAAGATAGTAGATGGGAATTGAAAGACTATCGCTATCACCAATTAAGAAATTTATATTCATTATTATTAAAATCCAAACAATATATGTACGATCTGAACATTTTATTTTTCTTGAGGTCTTTCTTAGCGAAAAATAACTTTCTTCTTTGTCTATTTATTGTTGATTTGTTTACCCAATCCTAACATTACTAAAAAATATGTAATTAAAAAGCAACAACAAAATTCTGTGGTAAATATAAAATATAGGAAAATCAATTCTTTGGTGATCTAAATAACCATTATGCGATCTTCTGCCTACCTTTTCATATATATGTATATATGTAATACTGTATAGTGTACATATCTCTATACATACATACATAATTACAATATCAACACAATGCAAGTTTATCAGCCGTGAATTTGAAAGGCACTGCCGAGTTAACTATGGCTTGATTTTGAGTGAACCATTTGATGCGAAACATTCCACAAGTAAGGTTATTATTGTTCTGTTATGTGAATATAGTGCACGAAAAATTAAATAAGTATAGTTAAAGTTAAAAAACATTTATCTTTTTTATTATTGTTCTCTATCGATTGATATTTTGTAATGAGTGCTTTATGTTAAATCAACAAAAAAAAAATAAAGAAATAATTGTTTTTGGACATATGTGATATACAAAAGAATACAACGGGGGTACAACAATGAATTCGTTTATTTGTATTTTTGTTTTTAACATTTTAATTAAACAGTGTGCCTTTAAAAATACAGATGGTTTTCCTGGCACCGCCGAACTTATAACAAATGGACGCCGTAGTCGTTTGAGTAAATTTTTTATTAATAATTCTAGTAGTAGTGGAAAAGATGAACTACCCGCCGCATGGGATTACAGTGATTTAATGCAAATAGATACGAAAAATATTACGAATAAACAAAAAATTCTACTTGAACGGATTGTGGAACGTCTAGCAAAATTTGGTGGTCCGTCACTGAATGAGTCGTTCAATAATAGTGTTGATAGTGAAAACAAAGGCCGAAGTAATAAAAAAAGTTCTCATAGAGTCACAGCAATGCCAATCAAAAATAAAACTAAACACGCCGACAGTGGGAAGAACGGTAAAGTTAAAGAAGGTTTTGGTGCAAATAAAACAATAAACAATATTCATAAAAAACAGCTTAAAAATTCTGTGAACAGTACCACGTTCTCAAAACCACACCAACAAAAGGTGATATTCGGTAATATAAGTACATCGTCAATAGTTGATAGCTTATCAACGGAAAATTCTCCAACGGATGTTTTTACAAGACAACGACCTTCGTCGGCTAATGATATCAACAAAACTAAGGTAATTTTAATGTTTCTATTCTACTTAGAAATTGATTTAAAAATATTATGTAGGTTGATCTGTTCATAAAAAATCATTGGAAATGTCCACAAATGGATTTGAAATGATAATTAAATTACGTTCAAGATCAAATTTATGGAATTCGGGGAAAAAATGTTTTTTTTCAGATTTTCCCAATTTTCCCTTAGATATCTCTTAGATTTTCGATAACTTAAAAAAATTAATATCTCCTATACTGCTAGACGTTTGTTCCAGTTAGCTGCTTCGAATTAGAAAAAAAATATTTGGCTGATCATCCATTCATATTATGAGAATTTTTCATAGAAAACATATCCCAAAAATACCATATCAGTAAAAGATTTTTTTTTTTAAATCGGGTAATGGAATTTAGCCTGGACGAATCCAATGATGTATAGATGTTAGGTCTATCTCGTCATTTAGAATTTATTTTGAATTTTTTAAAATGAAATTTCCTATTTTGTTTGGAATTTAAGCCTTTTTCAGGTGTTCTATAGTAAATGAGTGGAAATACTGGGAAAACCTATGTAAATCACTTGAAATGTCAGCAAATCAATTAAAAACGTTAAAATTATTAATTTTAAGATTAAATTTATGGAATTCGGGAAAATAATTTTCATTTGCATTAAAGTTCCTTAACAAATTCATATCGCCTAAACTATCGGAACCATTGTTGTACTCGTACGAGTAGGTAGATATTTGGCAATGCCCAAATCTAATCTTTTGTATAGATTTTACTCTAATGTGTTTCATTTTAATTTAATTTTAGCTCTTTTTTGTCAGGTTTATGCCACTGAAAATAATCCAAAAATCTAACTGTACAAACACAAATTTACTTTCTAACGCATTCATATAAACAAGAAAAACCCATTGACCAAAATGTCAACATTAGATCCAATAGTCATTGTAATTTGACAAAAATGATTGTGTCAATTTTGTAAGACGTGCTGTAGGTAAATAAATTCAAAAGAAGCCATAAGTTTGTTGGAAAGACACCAATATTATGTATGTAAGTATATGGACTTATTGTTATAAAAAGAGATAAAAATCCATGATATAACCTTTGGCTTTAAAGTTGGAAATAAGATACAGTTTTAAATATTTTTTTTTTGTCTTTTTTTAAATTTATATTTATAACTATGTTGGTACAACAGCTACATATGAGAAAAATATTTTAACCAGTTAGTTATAATACTTTCAGTTATGTAGTAGCAACCGAGTCTTATTTATAGACTACACAAAAATTGGCCTAGAATAATTTGTGATTGTTATTTAAATCGTTCTAAGTGATTTACATATATACATATATTTAATAGTTAATCGATATTGGGAACGAGACAAAACTTTTGTTCACTTTTTTATAATAATTCTGTTTATATGATCATTATCGATGGAATAGAATCACAGTTCCTCTAAGAGGTTTTTTTTTTAATTTTTCTAATATTACTACGACTACTATACTACAAACTTGGCTCTTTTTTTTATTTTTTCATAACACTTTTCTTTGTAAGTTTTGAAAATCTACAACTGATTTAAACAGATAAATGCGATGCGTTACAAATAAATCTGACAAAAACGAACAACATGTATGAAAGTAGTGTCTGCTCAAAAATGAATTCCATGACATCGTTACTTTTAATGAACGTGCATCTTATATATTAATTATTGTCTTTGAAGTGATAATATGTGTAATGTCAATACATCTTTAGGAAGATATTTGCTTACGGTCGATTATGTATCGATATATTTACCTTTATGCAAAATTATACACATACTCAGAAGACTCGATAGAGCAATAAAAAAAAAGACCACTAGACCAAAAATAACATGTAAAAGGACGGTAGCAGCAAAAACAGGTCCGTTTCAGAGGATATGTTCCCTTGCGAAATTATCCAGATCCTTTTTTTTTAATTCAAAATTATACAAACAAGTCCAGGGTATCCAAGGTTCAACTTAGTATATTTTTAGAAAGGAAATATTCCATGTAAAGTGATTATTCTCTATATGGTGTACCTACCAATTTTTTTATATAAAATATAAGATAAGTAATGACTATAGTTAATTAATAGAATATGCTAAGGTAATTTATTTAAGATTATTAAAATAATTTCGTTAAATAAACAAGAACAGAGAGAGAGAGAGAGTTATTGTGGAACGTATACCTGTAACCATTGCGTTTTGCTTAATAGCGAATCTAATGATATGCCATAATGAAAAATGTGTATAAATGTAAGTGAAAAATTCTTTTAGTATAGCTTCTTAATATCAACAACTAGTTTACAATTACAATAATCCATATCGTAGGTATATAATCATGAAAATAACGGAAATATTAATGAATGAATTAAAACCAATTGGTTATTTTTAAAAGTTCAATAAATATAAATTGCGTATTGAAATTATATCATAGTCGCACAATTTCTTTATTACTTTATTTTTATATCAATACAAATAATTGATTAACAACAAAATAATATCCTTTTCTAGAAAGATCCTGCAGTAACTGCCAAACCAACAAAATATCATTACTATCCACATAATCAACATATTTACTTATTACCAGAGTGTGCTATACAGCAGGTAAATCCATGACAAAATTATTCCTGTTTTAATAAATTATTGACTTTTTTTTTTTTTTGTTTAATTATTTTTAAAAAAGGTATGCAACGCAGTTTATGTCCGATTAAATTACACTCAACCATTGTGTGCATGCCCAGCAAGGTAATATTTTTTTTTTAAAGTGAACGAATATTTTTTGAATTTATTTTTATTTACCAGATATCGTGATCCATGTTCAGCTAGCATAAATGAAGACGACCTACATACAACTAAATTAATAGGAGACAGTAAAAAAGGCGTAAGTTATACCAACATTTTAATATTAAATTTTCTCTCTTTTTTCTGTCCTTTTTAACATTGAGTTAAAAAAATCTTTGACTGTCGAGTTTGATCACTTTATATTTTTGGCGGTTAAAATTTATTACGCACTATTTATATTTATACAGATCATACGAACGATCACTTAAACTATATGAGACATGAGAAAATATCTATCGCATACCTACCGAAATTCTATTTATTAGAGCGTATAGTACAAAAGTATTACATGAGCTCTTTAAATATTCTTCTTTATACCATTACATTACCATACATATACAAATACCTACATATAATAATGATAATGATATTTACCTTCTAATGCGTTTGGGTGATCAACAAAATTCTCTTAAATCGATTTAAAAACATAAAATAATTGAATACAAAAAAAAAAAATGATTTTTAATTATCAACAAAGACCTACAGTTTTACAAATACAATGCAATAATGAAATCAAAAATAAGCAAATTAACAGTAACGATCGAAAACTTATTCAAACTAATCAAACTGTAGGTAACCAACCAAACGTACCTAACTATACTTACCAACAATAAATTGTAAAATATTATTGTAGCTAGTGAACTGGACGCTGGACTAATTATAAAGATAAACAAACTGTAAATATGTACATTCATAATGATTGATTACGCATAATATAAAACTAATAGTGTGTTTTCTATTCATGCTACACCGAATCGGTAGCTATACACCGAAATCTAAAATAATTGACTTGTTATTGGTATTTGTTTTAGAGACAAAACAAATACGAGATGAGACATCATAATAAAACAACTTTAAGTCAATGCTTTGTGCTTTAAGCGATTGTGAAAGTTCTAAAATGAAAAACTGTCTATCTCATTAATATATGTACAATTGTACAATGTACATATAAATGTGTATTTCCACCTATTTACTAAAGAACGCATGAAAACTGCTTAAAATCCGAACAAAAAAAGGAAATTTATTTTATAAACATTTTTAATAAATACTTAAGGGCGTGATAAACCGAACTCCTATATATCGTTAAAATCATACATTGCTCAGCTTTAATTCCCATTAAATCTTTAGGCAAAACTTCAATTTCCCGATTTTTAAAAAATCCTTAAATTTTTCACCATATTGATGGACATCCAAGTCTTGTAGACCATTTTATTTATAATTAATTTTATTTATTAATTAATATCTTAAATTTATAGGCAATCACATTGGCCAAGACATGTGAACCTATAACGGAAATGAGAGAATGTCGTTTACCAAGAGATTGGTCATTGCTGGCGCTGCAAAACACTAGAACTGGTAAGTCACACTATCTAGTGATTTGTCGATGTCCGGACAACTTTAATTTGGGTAAGTAATAAAAGATATTCATAGAGTATAGTTTACTGTGGAACAGGAAACAAAATTAAAGGTATTCTATGTAGAAGGACCAATGCCACATGATCAACCTACCTATGCAAGTGTTCCTGGCATACGAGTATTTGGTATGATGTGTGTACAACCGGTAAATTTATTGAACAAAAAAGTACAAATAAATACTATAAAATCAACACAAAATACCTACTACCAACAAGGGGATGAAAGATCATTTACCACAAATGAAAATATAGATATTTGAATGTACCCCACTTAATTTGTAGTCGAAACAATATTTATTTACGGATTTGTTTTTAATTAACACTTACACATACATACATATACTTATAATTAGAAATTCCACAAATCAAATGTTATTTACAGAATTTCCTTTCCCTTATATTGAATTCCAATTTGTAGATCAATTAATTAGCCCAAAATTTTAATTCTTTCCAATTATGGAGGTATCTGTATTTCTCCAACCATAAATATTTAGTTTTTTTCATTTGGATCACAGATGCTTTGTATAACTCGTATAATAAACAATTAGATATGTATGTAAAGGTGAGATGTAATAATCGCTCATTTACGTACAATGGGTGGTCCTCATAGGCATTGCAGCGATTCGTAGTCGGATCTGGCCCGCAAACCCGTATGTTGGGCAACATATCTATCCTAAACCTAATCCATATAATTTATATTACCTCCATGGTATCATTTTAACATAGCATATTATCCACAAAATGTCGACATTGTCGAAAGATATTCTTTCTTGCAATAGATGGCAGTGTGATAACAAAAGAACAAAATGGAATGGATGGGTTTAAGGTTTTAGTAAATTTTACTCAGAAGTTTGTAGTTTTGTAAACTTTTTATATTTAAATTAGAAAAAAATATGGCGCCACAATGTAATAGTATAGTGTAGTGTATAGTATTGTTTACAAAATTACTTGCGTTAAAGCACAAAGCCAAAAAAAAAAAAACTCCCCCTACTCTCTCTCTACCCACAAACTAGGACACTGCATTTCTATGCAATATGAAACTTTTGATTTTGGATTTATTTCTACTTTAATGATTTTTACCTGTATTAGAACAATTCCGAACAATGTACTTACACATTAGTAACTATACTATAGAAAGATGCGAATTTAATATTCCTCATTTATTTTAATCAAGTCCAATTCCTCCTCACTTATACCAATATTATATCAAGACAAGTTAGCAAACAAATTTTATACAAAGCGACTCCTTTTCTTTTCTTTTTTTTATTCCATAGAAATATCACTCATAAATCTACTTTTCATCTAGGCTCAGCTTTCAAGACAAATATACTCAATTTGTTAAATATATATAACAACAATATTGTCGTGAATCCGTGAAAATATTATTTTTTCTATTTACTCATTTTGTTGTTGTTGTTGTTGTTGTTGTTGTTTACAATGTGATGTGTTTTCCAACGATATTTTGTTGGGAGAACTTCAAAGAAAATATTATATGAAAATCATTACAGAAATTTTCAATTGTTTCGATTTAAAATAATATTGAATTGATATGATGTATCGGATATATGTAATATGTACGTACATATGTATGTAGGTACAAGCAAATGAACAATTATTATGAACAGTGGCGATACTTCAAAGTTAGTTTTTTTTTTTTGCTAAATGACCACTGACCAGTATTTACATTTATTTTTGCATATATTAATTAATTAATACAAGAAAAATTCATTTTTATTTATTTACAAATTTTATCAGTGATCGAGAATATTCTCCAGAAAATTATTCTTTCAAGAACATTAAAATTAACTCTTCGAGTCGTTATTTATTTTGGATTAAAATAGTCAAAATAACAATTTTTTCTAACATTTCCGGCAATCCGTCAATTTCGCTATGCACTCGGATAATGTTGTATACATTTGTGTAGATCTATACAGAATTAGAAAACAATTGTACGTTCTGTACGTATCAAAGGGTTAATAAAAAAAAAATACCTCTGAAGTTCAGACTACCACAAGTACATATATTGTTGTTTTATAAGAATATTAATTATCACTGATTCAGTAATTTACAATAGATAGGGATGAATTTTCATTTTTTTCATGTGAAATTAAATCATTTATTCTATACTTTCGATCTTTCAAAAATAATTAATTAATTTTCATCCTTCAAAATATATTTTTTTTATTATGCTGTTTTGGCACCCTTTCTATATTATACAGGAATTTAGTTAGCATAGATGTATGTAGTTCCGCCACTGTTATGAATCAATAAAAAATATATAATAAAATTGGTTTTCGTACATAATTCAATTTATATATGTATGTATGTATGCACATTCGGTACAATCCATAAAAATAATAAGCATAAAACTATAATTCATCATTTGTATCATCTCATCATCCATAAGAAGCAGAAGAAGCAGAAAAAGCAGAAGAATAAGAATAAAGAAGGAAAAGGCATACAACAAGGAACGAACAAAACTTTTGAAAAATCAATCATCCCACTACATGCAACTACAATAACAACAACAATAACAACAACAACAACAACAACTACACAACATGTCTGGGTCTGCATAAATAACACTTCGTTCATCCTAATTAAATTTACAAGACTGAGGTTGACTAACGTCTTTATCGTTTAGTAACCAGTACTTTATCACGTATTCTTCTCTTCATCTCCGGCCAGAATGGGTTGATAATCAGACATTTTTGTTATTGTTGTTGTTATTGTATTAAAGTGGCATGCCACCATACGATGGAATATATGAAGTTAATTAATTTGTAATATAACTATAATAGAGTAATTTTAGGAACATTGATTAGATTGGTTTTCTATACCAAATAAAAAAAAAAACAAAAAAAAAATAATAGAAGGAAAAAGAAAGAAAGATCTTATCACTGCCAAATTATGACCAGTGGTGAAAGGAAAGTATGCCCATGCTCATCTATTTTGTGGAGGGGGAGTATTATTCTCATACATTTATGTAGGTATTTGCTGTAATTACTGTAATTTAGTTAGGGGAAAGTGTGGTACATTGAGACATTTTCATTAAAATCTATGTTCTACGAAATACTATAATATAATTAATTACAAAAAAAAAAATATTTAGTCGGATATTTATCAATAATAAAACATGACGGTTATGCTCGTTTCAATGTGGTTTTTATAAAATAAATGCAATGTCTAAATTTGCCCTCATCTCTCCTATAGTATATTACAAAATTTACAAATACGAAATTGTTCCAGTAATATAATAAATTAACCGGGAGTATTTGACCAGATGGTCGTTCATTTCGAAATAATTAATAAAAAGGGCAATTTTAGTGATAATTTAAAGAAAATTTCGAGTTAGGAGTTTTCCGGAATGGACTTTTATCTATAGAATTTTTATTTTAAAACTACTAATTTTACAAAAAATATTATGTCGCCCAATTAAATCGCTTGAAAAGCTTTAAATTGAAAACGTTTCGGTGGATTTTCGTTTGACCCCAGAGTTAAAAATTGAACGTAGATCAATATTTATGTCAAAAACGTATATATATATATTTATGAAGCGAAAAAGGACAGCACTACTAAGTATGTATCTTGTGGTTTGCTTCTCTCATTTAAAAAAAAAAAAATATCAAAACTATAGTTTTTCAAGCGATTTGATTGGTCGACCATATAACAAAATGTAAAAAAAAAAAAAAAGGCTGGCTCGTAATCCTCAATAAAAGGCGTACTTAAATGTCAACAATTAAAAGGGATGTAAGTTCAGTCAGTTGGTTGGATGTAGTCAATTTTTGACTTCAGCTTGTAAATGTTGTAATAGCAACAAAGGGGGCAGGCTTTAATTATCCCATATTTCATTGAAATTCTAGTAGGCATTTTAAATAGAAAAAAAAATTTATTGTTGTTTGTGTGACAACGACTAATAACAGAACACCCTACGCCAATGCAAATAGCAGATTTCGTTATGAAAATCAATTTTGACAACAAAAAAATTTTTTTTTTTGTATTTTTCGCATTTCTATCTGCCATTCACATCACGTCTAGTTTTGTTTTTTTTATTTTTTGGTTTTTCCGAATAAATCTCAATTAGAGAGTGAAGACTAACTTACAACTACATATGTATATGTATGGATGTGTATAGTAAATGCTATTTGAAAAAATTAACACATTTTCCACATAAACTTTTCATCTTAGTAATGAAAATGTTTTTCAATCGCCTAAAGAAACTCTTGCATATGAATAATAATAAATTCATATAGAAGAGAGTCATGATGGTGAAAAAAGAAAACATATTATGAAATATTTGAATTATATTGGTTCTAAGTAAACGACTTAATTAAGTGTAAAGTCATGTAAATTGAAATTTTTTTTCGCTGAATATTTTATTCGCTGTTTTAAATGACAGTTTTATTATGTAAATTAAAAAATAATATTAAAAATAAGAAAGGAGAGTATTTTTGAAATAAATGTGTTATTCATTTGTCTGTATTTTTTTTATTTTTTTTTTTAATCATGAATAGTGCAATTTAAATGTATAGAACAATTCTTAAAATATAATTTATTGATATAAAGTTTTTTTAAATTTTTTATTTTCAAAATATATTCGGACATGACAGAGCACAGCACAGAAAATAAAAATTAATTTTCTATCAACTACTGACCGACGCGACCGAGTAAAAGAAAAAGAATTTTAGAGATACACTGGCTTAGAATAGAATAAAAACCATCAGTATCAATCAATCAATCAATTGAATAAGCCAGAAAGGAGACTTTGCGCTAACCTACAATTTGAGAATTTCATGATTCGAATTTATAGAATTCCATATTCTTTTTGATTGTGCATATGTCAGAATAATCACAATGATGTGGAACTAGTTTAGGACTAATTATCGATTATTCTCTGGAACAAGAGAGGATCCTATGGATCCAATATATGATTTATGGCAACTAATTTTCTAATAATTGGCTTTTTCCACTACACGAATAGTCCCATACTAGTGCATATATACATAATTATCTAGTTATAATAATAACAACTAAAAAAAAAATATAAAAATATGTGTGAGTGTGATAAATCTCTAAATTGACGGATACAATGCGATGATACTCGAGAGTGTTCAATTCCTTCTATTCCTACATAAGTATATAGGAAGACCACCCGTCGTTTACGCATTAATAACTCGATTAATACGAATTTATATGGATGGATTACATACAGACATATGACATAAATACTCTATCGAGCACTGCCCCATTTAGTATTTTCTGTATATATGTATGTATATATGATATGTATAATTCTAGACACATAGAGGAGATGGATCACATAAATGAGATGTTCTGGTGACCGTAAAAAAACCCCCGCAAAAATAAATTGATAAATTTCCAGAAATGATTTATTTATTAGTGTTTTGTGTAGGTATGTTTATTGTTGCGAACTAATATAGATAAATAAACTCTAATTATGCTGATGGTCATACATACATATACATATATATAAACTAAATGGAGTAATAAAGAGAGAGAGAGAGTGTGAGAGAGAGCCGTTAAGCTTTTTGAAATAAGCTCCACACAGCAATAATGACGAAATCGCTTATTGAATTCAATGGTTTGAACGATTATTATATGGCTTGATTATCTGGGGGTTTTGCACATAAACTGCTTTATGGAATGAATATCAATACATCCTTAATCAATATATTGAGAGAAAAAAAAAACCAAAAAACCAAAACATCCATACCTACTATATATACATACATACATACATACATACATACATACATTATGTAGAAGAGTATAATTACATAAAACATTGCAAGACAAGCATTCTCTGGAGTGGACTATTATTGGAAAAATTGGAAAGAAAGAAAAAAAAACTATACTTCCTTCCATTTAACTATAGGGTGTGAAGAGGCGGTTGTTCAGCGAAAATTCTGACCTACATCCTGCATGCCAAATAAAGTTTATTCCTTGAATTGGTAATTGCACAACTACTCAAATAGAGAATTTTATATTTTTAGAAGGAATTATCTTTGAATCAAGATATTTAATGTTTACATGTAGAGGTATTTTATTGAAACAATTCTAATGATTGGACAATGAGAATTTAGATTTATTTATTTATTTCTAGTATCTAGCTAGACTACTTGATATGGTCAAAACAAAAGTTCTGTCAGTGGCATAAAAATGGAATTCTTTGAAATTCCAAGCATATATTGTCTCAGCCTTGCCAGTATCCTGTTAAATTACACATTTGTTAATGTCAATTCAAAAACGGAAAAAAGATAGGAAAGTATTCCTTAAATAGTAAATAGATTTAATGTTTGAAATTAGTTATATTTGCAGGATTTTCTGGGGTGCTAACAGGACCGATGGATTTTCGAACAAAAACAAAAACTTGGAAGATGTGCCGTATGTAGGAGCCCAGGAATAATAAAAAAAACCAATTTTTAATGAAATATGAATAATGAAAAAGAATGATTTCTAATAAATTGGAGAAACTTACATTTTCGTCTTTTGTTTTGCACGCATTTCAGTCAAAGATCAACAAGAATCATCGAAAGATTATTATAGGCCAAGATCAACAAGAGTTTACATCATATTAGTGTTTCCTTAAAATGAAGGAAAATCAAAAAACTGATAACGCCATTAGAACGGGCGTCCCTTGAAACCCCCAAATACCAATTTTCATTAAAATATCTCCATAAATAAAGATTTTCCAAAATCCGATTTCAAAACGGTACA
>JANSTT010016921.1:0-19226 GCA_026745375.1 Platyura marginata | reverse complement strand
ATTTTGTGCCTTACTTTATTGGCACATGTTATATAGTGTGGCTCTTTATAATATATGAAAAACCGGAATGCGGCTCTTATTGGCTTCATGGTTGCCCACCCCTGTCCTATACCATAATATGAAACAGAGGGATTATTATATACTTTACTTTTCCTACACTTTGAAAGATATACAAATTCATTTCGTGAAGTTTAGATTTAAATTGCTATGGTTTGATTTAATTTTATTATTTTTTTTGGGTGTATTTTTTTCATTTTTCCTACAAAGAGTCCAGTTCTTCTATTCCAGTCAGGATGGGAGTACATACTATCATTGTCTGTTATTTTGAGACTTTTTTCTATTGTGTTATTGCCAACAAATAAAAGACATCTTTAAAACCGCAAGAAAGGAATTTGGTTTTTAAATTTAATTGTTGAATTGTACAATAAACAAAAAGAAAGGTTTTATTATTATTTAAATTGAAAGCTAAAAATAAGATTAAAAAAAAATTATTTTAATTATGCTATACATTTTTTAGGCAGGAGTCATGGTCGAAATTGTTCGTGTATTACCAGAAAGTCCTCCACCTAACTTATCGAACATATATTGTAATAGTACTGAAACAAGTCCAAGTGAAATGGTAAGAATTTTTTTAAGGATAATTCCGATTATTTCATGTGACTAATATTTCGCCAAAAAAACAAAACAAATGCAGACAACAACATTGGACTGTGAATCTACTCCGGTACTGCAAATTAAAACTTTCCGTCAAAAATCCGGAAAGCTTGAGACGTCACACTATAAAGCAACAGTGTCTCGGTTAAAAGCTCGTTTATTAGTATCAATAAGCTACAATAGTCTCAAAGGTAACATGAGAATCGAAGGATTTCCAGATGTAAGTCGGCATGAAGTATAAATCTGGACATGATTTATTGGTAAATATTGTTTTTTTTTTAGATTCGTATAACTTTGAATAGTATTGGAGCAATAAAAACGTTGGATCAAGATGAAAAGCAATTGCAAGAAGTAATTAGGTAGGTTTATTGGCCATATATTTCACATTTGTAATTGCAAACACAAAATAACTTGAAAATTCTATTCTATTCTATTCAGAATACATTTGAAATATTTTCTTATATGCTCGGCCGACTTTGAATAGTGCGGTACTAGTGTTAAATATTTATTAGCCGGAAAATCGATTTTTGAAATGTTGCTTAAATGAAAACATAATTTAATCGTTTCTACTATTTCTATTGAAATTTCCCATTTGTTAAACTTGACTTGGTACAGACATAACATATCGTCTGTTTTTGATGAAATGAAATAAACATCGGGAATTGTTCAAAATGTAATTTTTTTTGATAAAACACCTGTTTACTGATTGAAGAAAAGCAGAATGTTACAAATTCTCAATACCTTGACGTCGTTAATCTTATTTTTTTTTTTTTATTTTACAGTGAAATTCTAACAAACGCCATCCGAGACAGTATCTTTCCAATTGATTTTTCAATTTATTCAACATGTCCAAGAGGTGTAGAAATGGATCCACCAGAATTACCAGTAAATCATCCAATTCATTACGATTCGTTAGCGGTGAGACATGGAATTGTTGCTTTTTATATCATTAAATTAATAACATGTAAAGCCAATATAAAATAGGCTGTTCCTACTTCTACTTAAAAAAAAGCCATTTTCCATCACATATCTTTCCGCTAATTATGTAATTAATTACCATTATGTATTAGAATAGAAAGAAATTGAGAAAAAGAAAAGTTATTAACAAATATCTCAAATCTTTTTAATAGTACAATATGGAGCATCTCAATCCAATTCAGCATGGATCTCCCCTTAGTGCAGTTCCATCTGGTAAGAGACTTTTGGTTAAAATTGTCAAAGGTGAAGGTATAAGTGCAGCAAAAGATCCTTATTGCGTTGTTGAAATGGATGAGCCGCCACAGAGAAATCAAACGGGAGTCAGACAGGGAGCAACTCCATACTGGGATGAGCATTTTTTGTTGTCAGTATTTTTTTTTATTTCCTAAAATATAGACAAACAAAAATTTAAAAAAATAATTTGATTTCTTAGCGACTTATCTCCACAATCGGCTGAAATCTTGTTTGAAATTTACGATCGTCCAACATTGGCCGGACAGGCACCAAAATTCCTTGGATTAGGATTGGTTGGTATTGATGAACTAGCTGTTGGTCCAGCATCTTCTCAAGTATTAGCACTACAACCAAGACCATACGAAACGGAAAATGTGTCTGGTGCTATAACAGTCGAATTCGTATTTATCGAAGGTGCTGAAGTTCCAACTGGTAGACGTCCATATAAATTTAAGGAAGCTCTTAAAATAACTAATCCAGCACAATTAAATGGTATTAAAGATGAGTAAGGATTGATAAATTGTATGTAAAATATTTATCGAAGCAGGATATCAGAATGGACATGATTTGGCAGATACAGCTATTAAAGCTTTGGAAGGTGGTGGCTTAACAACAACAACTAATCCAAGTAAAAGCACATTGATCATACATAGCGTCCAGAGGGTAGGTTTTGATTGTTCATTTTTTTTTTATTTTAAATCATTTTTATAATTTGGAGTGCATTGTTGAGTATGGAAAAAGACTGATTGTTTGGATATAGGAGCGATGCATACTAGAATTGATTTATCCCATTGTTGTTTTTTGTTATAATTTTGATGGAGTTTATTTTGTTTAAGCATTTTGCACCTTTTGGTTTGTATTTTTATGTTTTTCCTTTTTTTTTCTCATTATAGAACAAAGAGCGGCCTTACTATTACAGGGTAACTATCACAATTGTTTTTATTTCTTTGTTTTGTTTTGTTTGAAACAATTTTCCTTTTGAAATTTTATTCTTTTATTGTTGCTTTTAAGTTTTTAAACTCATAATTAATCTAACATCATATTTGTTGCAATTGTTTAGGTGTGTTATATATTTTTGGTTTTTTTTTTCTATTTATGTTTTCTGTCCTTTTTTTATGTATTAAAATGACTAACCGAAAATCTCAGGTTGAGCTTAACAATGCCGGACAAATTCAAATGGATGAAACAATGGAAATTGAAGATAGTAGTTCTTTAGGTGCGAGTGTTGAAAGTCCAACTGTTCCAATAGCTGACAGTACTGTACCAGATGACAGTTGTGTAAGTGATGATGCGGATGTTACATCGAATGGCTTAATATCTACCGATGAACCGGTAGATTCTGCTGTTATAACGCAGGTATTTTTTTTTTTTTTTAGTTTTTGTGTCGACGTTTAAATTAATTTTTAGATTTTGTAAATTTGAAATTGAATTGCTAACAGAATAATATGCAACTATATATTTTTATAATAATAATTATAGTGAATGATTTCATATCTTTCTTACAATATCAAGAAATTTCGGTTTCTTGTAATAAAATATAGTTTTACGATGATTCGATTTATTTCTTACGAGTCACTCCAACAACACATCAATTTTAATTCAATTACCAATGTTACTGAGTTTTTTTAAGGAGATTTTTTTCGGTTAGCAATTCAAATATGTAATTATATCTTTACCAGCTTTCTGATTTTGTTTGGCTTATCCACCATATTTTGTAATTAGTTTTAATTAGATAATAAATTTCAATATTTTGTTATTTGATAAATTGATATTTTTAAAATTTTTTACTCAGGATATATTCCTGGTGTACAGGATCAGAAATGATTATTTGCTAAATTGGTTTTTAATACCATAACTATATGTACAACATGCTTTTTACAATAAGAATGTGCTTATGCTAATGGGGTTTATGCATCTTATAGTCTCAAAATTAAGTGATGAGTGTAAATTGTCATAATTTTTTGTTAAATTCAATCACACTCACAATAATTTTTTTATTTCCCCATTTTAATAATCAATAATTAAAAACGAAATTAAATTAATACTATAAGATGTATCTCTATTAATAATTATTATTTATATAAAAAATCGATAAATAACCATAAAAATATAGCCAGGCGAACCTATTGCACAATCATCACCGATAAATCATCAAATAAATGGATACAGTAGTAATACACTGCCAAGAAATGTGATATCAGATAGTGATCCAAATTCCGATTTGGAACGTGGTAGAGCAAGAAAGAAACGTGATTTCTTTGGTACATTAAAACGTCGATTGGGCCGATCAAAAGGTCGTACCAAATCAGTGGATCGTGGTATGATACCGATTGATGCGGAAAATCCAAATGGTCAATTGCGATCTGTATCGGCCGATCGAGGTGTACTAACATCAAATACATCAACAGGTAAAAAAACATTGATCTATACACATTTCTATGCTATTTTGGTGGTGTAATTGTAATATTTGTTGTAATACCAACCGTAATAAATAGGACCAAGATTAGTAGTACCTACATTAGACCAATCACGACGATCCTCACTTTCAGAATCATCAGCAATCTCAGGTTTCTCCAGTGCAAGTACAAAGACATTTGTTCATGAAGCATCAACGCTTGTTTTGGAGACATTGGAAAATGGTGTTAAAAGGTAAATAACATTACAGTTAACCATTTACAATCAATCTCACATAAATTTTATTTTAGACATTTCCTAGTACCATTAGCAATAGCGCAGCGACCAAGATGGCGGCGCAAAGGAACAAAATTACACATTTATAATGATCATACATTTGTTGCGAAGCATTTAAGCGGGTTTGTTGTTGCTTAATTTTATATATATTTTTTAACAATACAACATTTTCGAAACTATTCCATATGTTTTAGTGGTTTATCATGTGAAGTTTGTAATCGTTCAATACCGCGCCGTCCAGGAAAACAAGGCTATGAATGCAGGGATTGTATGCTAAAATGTCATAAGCAATGTCATGTAAGAGTACCACAGTCTTGTGCCAATCCAACGGTTTTGTCAATCGAATTGTAAGTTTTTCTGTTCCAATTTTTATTGATATAGGATGTAGAGTAAGTTTTTTATGGTTTTTGGGAATATGTTTCTTAAATCTACGAAATCATAGGGATGGAGGGTTTTGGAGGATTAATTTTACGTATTTATAAATAAATGGTCATACTAGTTATATGTAATGTGGCAACCTGATAAACTTCTTAACGGCTAAATTTAAATAAAATTATTCCTTTATTATTTTGGGATAAAATTTGAACAATGTGTAAAAATTAGTATTCTTTAATTTTACCAAGATAAGTTAGAAATTAAGTTTAAATTAAATTTAATATTTTTAAAGCTTCAAATTTAAAATTACTACAGTGTTCAATTGGTTTCTTAACAAGACAACGCTTTAAATGTAATATCTCCAGTATTTTACTTAAATCAACCAGTTGACAAATAATGACGACATTTTGATAGTTTTCAGTAGTGGCTTGTAAAAAATATATTGTGATCACATTTTATTTGAATTTATAGAAATCACTATAATCAATTAGTCTAAATAATTTAGCGATTTTAAAGTGAATTGGACGAGCCATGTCTAAATTTTGTAAATTTTACAATTTAACTATTATTCTACCATAAAGATATATAAAAAAGCTACAATAAAATTCTGGTTGCTTTTTAGTATAAAAATTCACCAATTAAAAACGACATTTAATATACATTTTAACAATATGTATTATTTTTATTTTATCTTATTTTCTAAATTTTCCATGTTGTTTTATTGTTAAAAGGTCCACGCTACCAATGCTCACAGAGAATCTAATGTAACACAAATGTCTTCACAACAAATAATCATGCTTCATCTTCAACTTAAAAAAAAAATCGATTTTTTTACATAAAAATAATCTCACATGAACGGCTAAAATGTTTCGATTTTGATTGGGTAAGCTTACGATCGGGTTCACATTCTAATTCTTGTCAGCATTTAAATGGCCGCTTTTGAAAGAGTTTTTCTAATGTTTAAAAAAAAAACCGTTTTGAGCTTTCATTACTAATTTTATGCCGGTAGAATATTTTTTCTTAAGTCAGACTCAGACTGATATTTGTCCGATGAAGACCTTGAAGAATTAGTCATCGGAACTACATATGTCTTGGACAAATGTCGGTCTTTGGTCTTACACTGGAAAAAATGCTGTACAGGATTGCATTGTTGTTGTTTTTTTTAAAGAAAATGCATAGCATGGCATTTCAAATTGTTTGTTTGCATTGTTTAAACTCCATCTTTTAATGAGAAGAAGAAAAACATCTACAAATGCAGAATAAAGAAATGAGACACAGACAATATACCGTCTAGAAGTTTTAGAATGTCAAGTAAATTATGGATGTGGAATATGTTTTAGGATAATTCGATTTTTGTTTAGTTCAAAAACGATGTTTATTAGATAGAGAGATGTTAATGGATATTTAGTGTGCTTCTGTTGTTGCTAATATATTATTTATTTATTCTATTCCATGCATGTATCCCATAAATCAAAAAAAAAAATCGACGCGCCGCTTTTCGTAATTGCGCAATTTTGCGTTTTATTTTTGTTTATATTTATGTATTGTATAAAAAGCCTCAACTCATTTAACACTGCATACCATATTCTCCAATTATTGCTTGATTTACTAATAATTTTGTTACTTATTAATTATATTTTTTTGATTTAAAATTGTCATAATAATTTCTTTTCCATTTTATGTAATTTTTCAGATCTAAACTAAATTCAGCAGCGGCAGATCGAAGCATAAGAAAACTTTAAGGAAAAAGTTTGAATTTTTTTTCGGGCAATTAAGCACATTAGTTAATGCTACTTCAATGCAACATTTGTAATTAATTTTTCTTACACATATACATACATATTCTTACTGTTATTTTTTTGTTTATATAAATTCTCTATTTCTGGATACTTTTGTATCCATACATTTGTTTTTGTTCGTAAATTGTATTTGAAGCCATAATCGTTGTACTTGGTAACCTTTTTCGTAATTTGTAATTTACCAGTTTTGATCAATTTGGTCCTTAAAGCTAAAGCTAGATTGATTCTTTTTTAATCCATTTGGTTCAATTGACCAAATCTATGGTTTCTAGTGAAATTTTCACTTTGATCGTACTATAGAACATATTGTGTTCGATTTTGTAGATAGGTAGGATAGGTGAAACATATTTCAGTGGCACGTGCATTGATTCAATATTTACTATACTTTGAGGTAAAGGTAATGGAATAGTCTTGAGAAATTTCTAATGTATTTAAAATTACATAAATTTAAGTGTGAGCTTGCAAAGCATTTTTAGTCTGCCTTATATCATTAATTTCACACAAATTTTCTTCTAAATATGTAGATTGTAGACCAATAGTCACTAATATTGGAATAAATAGTTCGTATACTTGATACTATTATAAACTCAGGTAAAAGGGATTCGCTGAACCACATACTTAAAATAATAACAAAACCTCAAATTCACAAAAATATTTATTCTCGAAAATTTCAATTACAAATTTAGAACGATATTTTTTACAACGATATGATTTAACAAAAAGTAAAAACCATCCACCTTTAAAAATGTAATTAATAAAATTTTGTATATTGTGAAAAATCAATTAATAGTTATTTTATATTTCTGTTGTATTTGTATTGTTAAATTTTATGTTTAATTTATAAAAAAAAACAAAAAAACTAAAAAAAATTTATAAAAGCAAAAAATTAACTATTAAAAAAAATGACATTTAGTGTTGTAATTTAAAATATTTATTATCAGGTAAAAAAATTACATTTTAGAATTTTGTTATGCCTAAAAATGTGCACAAATTTTTTAAATTTTAAATTAATAATTAATACATATAATACAAACATGACAATGGCCTTAACCATTTATTTAAATTACATTAAGCCGTGCCTACAAACAATAACTTTATAATATTAATTAAATTTAAAAATTATTATAAACAAAAGAAAATGTATAACAAAAGCAATGAATGTTTCATTAAAAAAAAAAAGTATATAAAATATTTAAATTTAAAAAACAAAAAATTTGCTTGAAACAATTCTTTTTATAAAATTATTGTATAATCTACAAAATACCACAAATTCACCAAAATTTCTTAGTAAAGTTACCTTGATATACATACATACATATACCCAATTTATATTGTAATAGTGTTAAAAAAAAATAATTAAATAATTCATTATCATTAATTTTAAGGTATAAAGTTATGCAAAATGTTTTTCAGGACAAAAGTGGTTTTTTTTATTGTATAACAGAATTTTTCAATTTATATTGTGGATAATAAAATAATTATGTAATTGCAAAAATCCTAAAAGTTTTTTAACCTATGTGTACACCAAAAGGCATTTACTCCAACATTTTCATAAAAACATACAGTCAACATCATCAAACAGAGCATAACACAGTAAAAGAGCAAAGTAAGCAGAACAAATGAAACAAAAATGTTATGTACACCAAAATATTAGAAACAAATACCAAATTTGAGAGTGAAACAATTTAAGTCTCCATGCTAAGAAAGACAGTAAAACAATCTTTTTTAGAATTTTTCATAGTCCAAATGGTGAAACAGTAAAACTTTATGAAAACAATTAATGAAGTGAACAGCTAGTAAATTCAATAAAAAATAGATTAAATAAACAAATAAAACCTTTATTAAACATTTTATTTAATATAACGTATAAAAATTAACAAATTTTCAAACTGACTCCTGTGCTTGTCGATAATCAAAAACGCTACCTCGTTCAGCAAAAAATTTAACCCCTTCTTCGGCATTATTTTCCAATTGTGCTTCCGTTCCATCTTCAACACGACCATATCCACCACCACCAGGCGTTTTCATCGAAAAAATGTCACCAGTATCTACATCAACAGCCGTTTTTCCACCAAGATTTATAATTCGACCATCGGTTTTAATTAGCAAATTTAAGCCTCGCTTGGCTGGTTCACCACCAGCCATTCCATATGGAGCAAGAACTCGACGTTCTGTTAAAACAGACACAGTAACTGCTTTTCGAAACAGAAGTTCACGATGAACACCTTCGCCACCATTAAATTTGCCTTAAAAAAAAAATGATATTTCCAAAAATTGCCCATTTATATATGCAATCGATTCTTTACCTCTGCCACCAGATTGGTCATCTCGTAAACAGAATTTATTTAAAATAATTGGGTATCGACTTTCTAATATTTCTGGATCTGTTATTCGTGTATTAGTCATATGAACATGTGTCCCGCCGGTTCCATTCCATGTTGGACCCTTTAAAAAGGAAAGACAATTAATATCTGACGATTCTTTTATTTAAATTAAAAAGAAACTACAGCTCCACTGCCTCCAGCAACGGTTTCATAATAGCCCCATTTATCGTCGCCAATTGTTATATTATTCATGCACCCCTGTGAAGCGGCACACACTCTAAACGCTTTCAAAACCGTATCGACAATTCGCTGAGATGTTAAAACATTGCCACCAACTACAGCCGCACCATCAGACGGATCAAGAATGGAATTTTTTGGAATAATAGTTTTAATTGGTGCTAAACAACCCTGTTTTAAAATAACTGTGTTCATGAAATACAAATGTAGAATAGAATTATCAAACCTGATTTAAAGGTACATCATGTCCAACCATACATCGCAAACAGTAAATGAGCCCTGAAAGTGCGACCGCCCGTGGTGCATTGCAGTTACCCCATACTTCATGCCCGGAACCAGTAAAATCAAATATGGCTGAACCCTCACGTTCATCAATGGTTATTTTTAATGTTATTGGCGATCCATCATCCATTTCTTCAGTAGCTTCTAAAATGGTTGTTCCATTCCTGTAATATAAAATAATGATGTATTCCCATCAGACAAATGGTTTAATAGTTTACCTTTCCCTGGTTTCCTTTGCAATTTCCTTTAACATATCTCGTACAGCAATCTCGGCATTTTGCTGTATATAACTCATGTACGCTTGAACAACTTTTAAACCATACACATCTATCAGTTCAGACACTAATTGAATTCCTCTCTGGTTTGCAGCTACTTGAGCTTTAAGATCAGATATATTATCGCTTAGATTTCGTGTTCCAGTAGCGCCGAGCGCTCCAGTTGGTGTTGTTAATTGTTTCACTAAAGCATTTTCCGCAAATGTACCGCCCTCAACAAGAAGAAATGACTTAAATGACGCTCCCTCTTGGTCTAATGATGTTGAATGGGGTGGCATTGATCCTAAAATAATAGTTATGACAGACAATAGTTGACGTAATGATTATATTTCAATTACCTGGAGTTATTCCGCCAATATCAGCATGGTGTCCACGTGAAGCTACAAAAAATACCGGCTTCAGTTGATTTCTAAAAATACTCAAGCAATTAGGATCTTTCTCATCGATTAAGAGAATAAATTATTACTCGTAAAATACCGGCGTAATAACGGTTAAATCTGGCAAATGAGAACCACCAGCTTGTGGATGATTTGACAACAAAACATCGCCCGATTTTAATGTATCACCACGAACCCTAAGTTGATACTGTACCGTTTCTTGCATAGCACCCAAATGTACCGGTATATGGGGAGCATTACTAATTAATCCGCCATCAGGTCCAAATAGGGCACAAGAAAAATCTAATCTTTCTTTGATGTTCGTCGAAATAGACGTTCGCTGCAATATGCGACCCATTTGTTCGGCTATGCTCATAAAACGATGACTAAAGATGCTCAACTGAACCGCATCTAGTTTGTCATCGATTTCTGTGCGATAACCAGAACCAATGTGGATTACTACATTTCCTTTCTGTGTAACTTCGGCTGTCGTATCTGGCTCTACTAAAATCGTAGATAATCCATCAATTAGAATAGCTGGTCCAATTATACGATGACCTCGGCCAAGTTTTGAGCATAGGTAAATTGGTGTTGAGTAGTAAGAATGTTCAAAGTAAACATTTGACCATTTCTCCGGTACAGGATCACCATCAATAGGACTGATATCTTGTTCAGGCGGAGCGTTTGTTTTTCCCGATCCTCTTACACGTATGTCATCAATAATAATTTTTCGTGCAGCAATAACAAATCCAAAATCTTTTTGATATCTTTTCAAAAAAGACGAATGAAAGTCTCCGTAGTGTTTAATGCAGACCATATTATCCGGTTGATCTATAGATTTTTCTGGAGAACACATAAGTGCACAATCAGTACCTTCATACCGAAGATGTAAATATGGTTCCAGAACTATTTGGTCAGAAGTAAATCCTTGTGATGATAATTTTTCACGACATTGCTCTGAAAGTAAATCTAATCTTGTGGAAATGGATTCTGAATTGGTTTCGCTAAATTCCATTCCGCAAGGTTCTTGACTCTCATATACAACATCGGCTAAAGCCATTCCGTAAGCAGATAAAATGCCTAAAAGTATTTATATAAGTCGCGAATAGAGTCGCAAAAGAAAGTAAATTTTACCTGCATATTTGTGTACTAAAACTCGAGACATGCCCAGATCTCTTGCAATACTGCAAGCATGTTGACCACCAGCGCCACCAAAACAAGAAAGAGCATGGCGTGACGTATCCAACCCTCGAGATTGAGTTAATGCTCTGATTGGTCGACACATAGATTCATTTGCGACACGAATAAAGCCCATAGCAATTTCTTCTAATGATAGTTCATCCTTCCGTTCACCACTCTCCAGTAAATATGCATTGATAGTTGTTCGAAGTTCATTAAATTTAATGCGAGACGCTTCATAGTCAAGCGGTTCTTTTTCGGTTTTTCCAAATATTTTTGGAAAATACTCGGGCAGAAGTCGGCCAAGAATTAAATTTGCATCGGTAACAGTTAGTGGTCCACCTTTCTTATAGCATGTTGGGCCTGGATGTGCACCAGCCGATTCAGGACCAACAATAAAAAGTCCTGAACGAAATGAGAGCATTGAACCTCCACCAGCTGCAACTGTGTTTATGTCCAATTGCGGTGCTTGTATAGTAACGCCGGCAGTTGTCGATTCGATGACATGATCATATTTGCCAGAAAATCGTGATACATCGGTTGATGTACCACCCATATCAAATCCAATCAGAGGTAAGTCAGTTTCTTGAGATCCGGTAACAGCGTATCTAAAGGGGTTAGAAATGTTGTAGTTATTGTATAAATATTCGAGAAACGTCTTGAAAATCTCACCCAACAACTCCTCCAGCCGGTCCACTTAAAATCGCTCGAGCGCCACGGAAATATTCCATTTTCGTTAATCCACCATCGCTTTGCATAAACAAAACATCGACACCGTTCAGCTCATCTTTGAAACCAGATTTAAAATTCGTAATGTACCGTTCAACGTGTGGTGTAAGATACGCTTCAGCACATGCTGTATAACCTCTAGCGACAACTCTCATCATAGGCATTGCTTGATGAGATAGCGTAACATGAGTAAAGCCAAGTTCCTTAGCCAAATTTCCAATTTCGATTTCATGATCCGGGCAAGCGTAGCTATGCGTCAGGACAACGGCAATTGATGAAATTCCTTGTTTTCGGACATTTTCAAGTTGTTCACGTACTTTTTCCCGGCAAATTGGCGATTTTTCTAAATACTCTGTACCAGCAACACCATTAAGAGTTTTCCATGAATGATCTGAAATTTTCCATTAAATTTTATTGTTCAAAATTAACTAATGCCACAGTACAATACCTAACTGACAAATTCCATTCTGAGCCGGTACAATTTTACAATCAACCTCAATCACCGTTCTGTATAAATTCGATGGTTTTCGAATATTCAACTCAAAAATTTTTGGTCGAGCCTGATTACCGATGTACAGCAAATCTTTAAAGCCCTTATTTACCACCAACGCAACTGGATCACCTTTTCGTTCCAACAGAGCATTTGTTGCAACCGTTGTACCCATTCGAATCCAGCCAATTTGATTCGTTTCAACAAGTCCATTTGGAGTTTTTGAATCGGCAGTCTCCTGAAATAATTTTTATTTACTACCAATGAACTTACATCCCCCAAAAACTTTTAAATTACTTCGGCCAATATTCGTCGAATACCTTCTCGCGGAGCATCTGGATATCTTTCTGGATCTTCAGATAGTAGTTTTAGTGTTCGCACTTTTCCATTGGGACACAAACATAAAACATCGGTAAATGTACCGCCACGATCGATAGCAAAGAAATATTTGTTGGCCATTCGTAAGCAGAATGTACGTAATTCACAAAGATTGTCTGGAAAATAATAAGAAAATGATTTAGAATGTCTAAATCTTCTCATTTCATTTTTGTTTTTATACATAGATACCTATGCTTATAAAATATAAATTATGGTAGATAAATATAAATAGTTAGATAAATATTTACCTTGATTTTGATTTTAAATTCAAATTTAAGATAACGGGGATTATCTAATATTAGTAATCACCTTAGGAGATTTAAAACTAGTTTTGTTTGTTCATCACTCAATAATTATATAAAAGTTTCTTCTATGAATTTGTTGTTGGCTCTTTGGTATTCCAAATTGATAAGCGCACTAATAATTGATAAATAACAATTTCAACAATTAAGATAAACTTAATAATTTTTATTTACAACTTTGTTTTCTATTATAAAGCTTATGTAATCAAAGAATTTAAGAAGAACTAATGAGGAAATTTACGAGCTCATATATGGAGAATATGTTAAACTCCTCATAATTAGATGGATCTATGGAGAATAGAAGCTGAACGTGAACAGTAAAACTGAAAACTGTAGAGCAGTAAAGCCACAAATTAGATGGATCGATGGAGTAACTTAACAGCTGGAGGCAGGAAGTGGCTATGTCCCACCCAGGCCAGGAATATGATAACTTTTGTTTACTAGGTACCTATAATATGATTTTACTAGTGTTATTCAATATTTGATTAATATAATTTACAGCTGTTTGTACATACCCAATCAAAAATTGTTCAATTTATTAAACCAACTATTCGTTCTCATATCACAAACAAGACTAACAGTCTATAAAAAGCCATAGAAATTGATATAAACTGTTATCACAGCAAAGTCTACTTAAAGATTATCCTTTCCAGTAGGTAGGTAAGTACATGTAGTTATTTTAATTTAAACATAAATATTGTTTTTTAAGCTTAAAGAAAAAATTTGACATTATTTCATTTTTTTATAAAAACCAAAACAAACATGGTGCTGTTGCCATTCCGTTGCTACCACGGGCGTTCGTTCAGGGGGGCGCTGGAGAACACGTGCCCACTTAAAATATTTGGAATTTATATTTTGTTAAAATAATATTACAACAATATATTACAGATGGCAGATTGGTTACGAGATTTCGGTTAAAAAGTTTGCCTGTTCGAGAATTTCAAAAATGTTCGAATTTTGTAAATATTTTTAAATAATTTGCGGATTGTCTTTCATTTAAGAGTTAAATTAAACACAAAACGGTTTCACTAACATTAGAAAGTAAATTTTTTTGTTCGAAAACACGATTTTCTTTCATAAATTAAATGCATAAGACAATTTTTATTATTATTAAAAATGAGTTTCTGGTGTATTAAAGTTTGCCTGTTTTCGTTTAAATCGCCACTTTTTTCGGACGAAAAAGTTGCTACGCCCTGGTCAATCTGTTATTATACAATACAGCATCTGTGCAATATATACATATATATGATGTATCTATTAAAAAAATTATTATTGTCCCTAAAAATTTCAATCAGCGTACGCCTATGATTATCATATGTTCTTATCTCGACAAATTAAGTTCGTATTTTCACATATAGGTGGAATACTTAAAAACTCTTTTGAAAAGCTTGAGATAGATTTTTAGATAGTTGAGACAATTTTTGCGAATAGATGTGTTAGTTGCACATAAAATAAAAAAACAGAAGAAGCTTTTGGTATGCAATGTATTGTGTTTAGGTTGCTTTTTGTCATATATTTTTGAGGGGGCTCAAACACAAAGAGGACACAGTGATTTTTTTTCGAAGTAATCCGATTAGGCTGAAAGTTTGACGGATTGTAAAGTGCTCATATTTATGAATTCCTGATTCAAGAATTTTTATTTTTTCGAATTAGACATTTTTTCTCGCCATTACTTATGGCGTACTAATGGCATTATCAGTTTTTCTATATTGATGCATCTTGTAGGTAGATCTTTACCTAAAATTGATCCTAGTAAAACAAAAGACAAATTTTTAAGTTTCTCCTATTTAATAGAAAGCAGTTTTTTTAGTTTTATTTACATTTTGTTAACAAATTGTTTATATTTCATTATTCCTGGTCACCGCATCTTCCAGTTTTTTATCCTTCAGAGGCTATCGGTCCTGCGCTCCAGAAATTTAGTCTAAAATTTAGACCATTTAATTTTAAAGCTAAAATACTTAAAAAATACATAATTTCAAATTAATATTTAAAAAATGTATTCAGTTACAGAGTCCTTTCATACCTTTTTTGTTTAGTTGTTGAATTGGTAAATATATTATTGCACTGACTTTTATGGGGAAAAGAAGAAGAAGAAGTCTGGGGGAAAAAGTGCCTTGTACTTTGGAGATATGAATTTTAAAAGGATTTCGTTTCTTTAATTTAAGGGGTTCAAGGGGGTAAGAAAAATATGTAGGTATGCATATCATAGTTGTGCGAGGGCTTTGTAAATAAATATTCCTATTAATTTGTCATATAGTATTTTAATGTATTTGATGACTAAAATGGAGCACTTTCTTTCTTACATATTATGTCAAAGTCAATGATGAATAGACGTGGAATATTGTATTATAAGCGTGGATTGTAAACCTTTAGTAAATCTCAAAAATAAATATAACCCGAAAAATAATAAGGACCGTGAAAGACATTTCATATAATAAGGATACGATAAACCCACCTACCAAAGACCATATAAATATGTATACTGTATAGTTGCCAGTAGCGTTTTCATCCATCAAAAGGTAACCTGGAAAAAAATTGTGCAATAATATATCAAATTATAATTCAAAACGACAATTATAATTGCGACAATTAATGTTGGTTTTATTTAGGTTCTTTTTTAATAATTCTTTTGTTAATTCAATTTATCATACACAGCAATGTTTGGCGTTGTAGTCTTTAAAATTAATTTTAATTTTTAAGTTTTTATTTTCTATATTTATAGATAATAATATTAACATTTATGGCTTAGTTTAATTTTTTTTTATGCATTATGTTTTTTTTTTATTAAAATAGTGCTGTGCGTAGTAAAAAATGAATTTTTTTTATTATTTGTAATTACAAAATTGTGATTTAAAATTGTGTTTAATGTTAACAATTTTTTTTTACAAAATTCTTAATTTTTATTTTGTTTCTCTATGTAATTGCAAAAACCATATTTGTATTATATGAATTGTTAAAAAACAAAAACTGAAACTGAATGATATTGTTTAGAATTCAATTACATAGGTCAAATATACGTTTGTGCCAATTGATTTTTGGTGGTATTTACAAATATTTTTTTTTCTTCTAGCTACAACAAAAAATACGTTTTGTTCTTCATTTTAATTAATTATTTACTTCGCGCCAAAGAAAAATGATGTTTATAAACACCACAAACACACACACACACACACACAGATGCTATTGATAAAAATGTAGATTCACATGAAATGATTTTGCTCCCACACCAATAGGTATTTATATTAAACATCTATGGACTTCTTTTTTTTATAGCTTTAATACAAATATGGTTTGTGACATTGATAACAATTCATTTTTTGTTTAATTTAGTTATTCGATGAATTTTATTTATATACTTATAATGAACGCTAAATATAATATGCATATATAAAAACACAAAACACTTTTTTGTATATTAAAATTTTTTTTTATCTTTTTTTTTTTTTTTTGAAAATACTTGTGTTTATTTATAAATATTCTCTGTATATACCTATATAAACTTTTTATTGCAATGTTTAACATTCATATAGTAATTATTTTGACTTATTTTTATTTTAATAAATTAATGGTTAGAAAAACAAAAATCGTTTATTAAATATTTGGTACACGGCATTAAAGAAAAAAAAGGACATTCATATAGTTATAGTTAAAACATTTTAAATTACAAATGACATACAGAAATAATGTTTTTTTTATTCCCGATTTTTCAAAAAGTTGTAAAATTACGTGTTAAGTTTTTCGAACTGTAAAATCATTTCCCTTTGAAGTGCAATAGAACGCTGAGAAAATATAATTATATATAGTCAAGCGGACCACAGTTTGTTAATTAAAATTCAAATTTCTTGTATTAATTTAATTAATATTTTAAATTTGCACATATCCTGTAAAGTATTAGTATTCTACATCACACCATAATATTATCATATTAAAATATAACAAAGCTTCGGTTCGGTTCATTCAACTGACGATGACAATATCATAATAACTACATATACATATATGTATATGCATACAAACGTGTTCCTCCTTTCAATTATTGACATCCTTAGAATCCTATCCATAGTGTGTAATCGGGATGAATCAGTTTGAAATGTAAAACGTGATTAAATTTCCTGTCAAACTATTATATCTTTCAATAATAGAGAGATAGAAAAAGAGAGAGAGAGAGATAGAAAGAGAGAAAATGTATGTAGGTATTACAGTAGGTCCTGATTAATTCGAACTCCATTAATCTAGACTTCGCTTAATCCGGACAGCTAAATTAGAGGTGTGAATCTCTTGGAAACTACACATTTATCACGCTTCTATTGTTTTTGAGAGATAGTGCGTGTTGTTCTTGTGAGAGAATGCCTGAACGTACAAAAATTTTCATGTCAATTATCAGCTCACTTTATCATACAATGCGCTTCACTTTTTGTGTCCTTTGTAACACGGTAATTTTATTGATTGTGCTTATTAAGTGTTGTTAAATGATACAGTTGTTTTAATTATTCCTTAAGACATTTAATTTGTTTTAATGCTCTTTTTATTAATATAGACAACCTATCTTGAGCCGAAATTAGTTTTCCGATTAACTAGGTTCTACTCTATTAAGACTAGATTTGTATACAGTACAATCAAAATTGTTATGATATAATTCCATAATAATGAATTTTGTCTGTATATGCAACTTTTGTAAAAAAATTTAAATATTCATATACCCAGTAGACATTTTTAATTATACATATTTCATTTATCCCAATATAACGATAAAAATATTATTGACGCGAATCCTCTATTGATCTCCTATAAAAAACATATTTGGATGTGTGATATTTTATATCCAGAAATTGCATATTATTTTATGTAACATTTTCCAGCTCTGAGTTTTCAAATCGGTTAAAGTTAAAATAGAATTTGCAACAAAACTAGATTTTGTTAGTTCATGCAAATAAATTGTGGTTTTTCATTAGTTTTTTTTTATTTTTTCTTTTATGTAAAAGAAAATAATAATTCCAAGCTTTAAATATATTTTAAATTACCATGAAAAAAAATTGACTTAATACGTATAAATATATTTCGATATTTCACTCGTAATAATATCATAGACGACCATTGTAGTCTCACCAAATCAATAATTAGACCAATAACACCTCTGGTATCTTTTGTCCATCTAAAATTCGTCTTGCTTCTCGATGTAAATTAACAAATAAGATAAAGTGATGAGGACGCAACTTTAAACTTTGATGGATTCTGTAAATATGTATAAATCACGTTGTGCGTTTTTGTGCTGAACATACACAATAAAGACAAAAGTCCCATAACTTAAACATACTAAATAAAATATGGTTGTTTTAGGATATAATGTAAACATAAAAATCTATATAAAAAGACATATAGAAAAATGAAATAATATGATGGGTATCTAATATCTATGTCGATATGTCCTATAGGTTCATAAATAAAACAAAAACAAAAAAAAAAATAAAAAAAAATGGAAAATGCTTGTCATTCCTCTCGACCTTTGCAAATAATCTTAATACATCCCAAAGGAAATATATGGAAAACTAAAAGGAAAATCGCCTGTCTTCGATTCTCTATATAGAGTGATGTGTAGGCTTTGGAACTTTCTTTAAATTGGCAGGACCGTGTATATTTATTGTAAATAATAAATAAATATAGATTTGTGAACCGTATATACATATGTATATGTATTTGTATATATATATATATATAAAGAAAAATATTTCTATAGGTAAAGCCCAATAGAAAAAAGCAATTTCTCTCTCTCTCTCTCTCTCTACTAAATATATACTACAATAGAATTTTCTTAACATAACATCAAAGTATATTTCAGACTATTTCATTATTTGATGATATTTTATAACTTTATATAAAAGAACGAAGAACGAACAGTCAGAAATTCTGGAGGGTTATATTGTT
>JANSTT010016920.1:0-19228 GCA_026745375.1 Platyura marginata | reverse complement strand
GACAGACGGACAGACGGACAGACGGACAGACGGACAGACGGACAGACGGACAGACGGACAGACGGACATGCATATTTTGACTTAGAATTTCACGAGAAAGACAATGGTGTTGAAACTTTTTTTCTACGATGAGTATTAATATCAATATCCTGTTAAAACGAAGTGCGGTTGCAAAAATTTAAAAATTCATACCGATTTGCTTAATTTTTTGCAGTTCGTAAATGTCACATTACGTGATTTGCGACCAGAATTTTCCTCCAGCAGATACACATATCAATCCCAATAAATAACGAATTACTGACGTAAATTTTACTACATTTTAAACAAATAAATATACTTTCTGGCGTCATGCGTCACGATGACAGTTCTATAATAATATGTCTCGCCTTTAAATGCCAGTTTATCGGTAAACAATTTTTTGACTTCATATATAAATTTACTCCTAAAATGACCTACAAGTTTTATTTCGGCTGAAGTACTGCTCAATTCCATTTAAATTGTTTATTGTTTATTCTAATTATGAACTAAATACCTCTCTGATCTTAATATAAATACAATTTCATCGTTCCATTCCAGGTAGTCCAATACAATACAAAATAATTAATATAAAAACAAATAAGACTTCGGGAAATCATAAATGGCAGTGTAGAAATATTTATAAATTTTTCCTTTCAAGTGATGAGGGTATGTTTCAATGAAACGAGAAAAAAAACCGTCTGTGTGGTGAGTGTTGAAGGATGAGAGTTTCTTTTAGAACTAACAAAAAATTGTTGATCATACAAATTAAGGAAAAAGCAAAAAATGAAAAAATTCTCTTGTAAAATAGAGGGGTGGAAGGGGGAGAATTGAACGTTTGATGGCGAATTTTTTAAGATAATTCAAACAGTCTTTTTTTTTGTTATTTTTAAAATGTTAATTTGGTATTTAATTTATTAAATTTAAAGTTATTATTATGAATTTTAGGTCAAAAAGGATAGTTTTTGAAATTTTTAAACATAATCAGAATAAAATTAAAAAACAGTCCTAAAAATTAAAAAAAAAATGTTGACCAAATTAACCCTAATCATACCAAGGTGTGTTTTTGAAACACATTTAATTTTAGAAACTCTCCTACTCATATTACCGACATTTATACGCAAAATAAAATTAAAATAAAATTTTTAACTTTTTATCTACATTTAAATTTAATAAAAATAAAAATTACTGGCAACAAGGATTAGGTTTAAAATAAAAAATTCTTACTACCCTTTTTTTTTAAATTTGGTCCCATTTCCACTTCACCATGTTACATACATACATAGATCAATTCATCTGAGGATTATTTATTTCAAACAATTTATTATATAGACAAATACAATTTTTAGAATCATTTATCTCAAACAAAATCTATATCGTAGATAATTTATCTTCGGAACAATAATGACCCAATTCTAGTTCCAAAAATTATCTGGAAATAAATTTTTTTAAATATCCGTAGCTACATTTATTTTAAGTTTTATTTTACCTGCAATGCGGTGGCATTTCATATGAAAAAAAAAAAATGTTTCCGGAAAATGAAAGTCATAAAACAAATATTAAAAACAAGTTTTTAACAATTTTCCGACCATTTTTATATTAAATTTTATAGCTGAAAGAATTTTAAATTGTGTAAATATCTCATTTAAATCGCTTGCTTAAAATTAATTCATTTTTTCTCCAATTACAAGTTAAAAAAAAGTTTCATTTACGTACTTTACATTTAAGATGAAAGAACATTATGTATTAAAGTACTTACCTGTGTTTGCACTTTTGTTACTCATCCCGAGAGCAGACATTGTATTGTATTCTATTGTATCTCAAGAAAAAAAAAAAAATAAAATAAAGGAAAATGAAGAAAAAAAAAATGTAAAATGAATGTTCTTTCTTCTCTAAACTTTAATTAAAACAAAAGGCGTCTGTATAAGGAAAATGCTTGGGTGTGGATATGAATATGTTTCATTCATTAAATGCAGTAAACTGCATATATGCACATTGCACGTAAATATATATGGATATGGATATGTATACCCAAGACAGATGGGGTATACATAAAATGTAACTAACCTACATCCATACAAAGTTTAGGAGCATTCATCATGCCCATAACAAACTATTTACATCTATCTTTAACGATCGTATAAGTGCTATATCCGTTGTAAGATGTAGGGCAAATGGGTATACATAAATATGGATTGAGCTGTTGTAATGAGTGGAAGGAAAAATAAAAGCTTTTTTATTGTGAAAAATTACAAAATATTTTTCAAAATTTAATTTAGGAACCACCACTTATAGTTACACAGTTTAACCATACTTTGATATCAATATTCCTTTTTTTTTAATATGACAATTCCGCTCTGTTACACTAAGCTGACATACCTGTATATGTACACTGTACAGTACAGTATACTGTTGGAGGGAGATATATATAACATTATGTTGGTGTTCCCAAAATATCAACATTGAGAGCGCATCTGTTTCTAATTTTTATTAATGACTTTTATGCTGACACTTCAAATCTAAAATACATAGCTATGCAAACCGAGTCAAGAATTAACTATGCTACAGATCAGCTCTATTATTTGTCATAATAAATACCTTCTGTTTGCGAAAGCTACTTTATAATGTAAATTAATAACTATGGGGTATATTCTATCGTCTGTAGTAGGTATTGATTATTTTATTGTGCCATTTTTTTTTTTAATCATTTTCAGTAATATTAATACATACTAGTGTGGAGCAATAAAAAAAAAATATTTTGAAATGCAAAAAAAAAAAAATTTGGTCCTTTTGTTAAATCATTTTTATATCATTTTGGGTTATTACTCAAAAGTTGACAATAATCTTTAAAATTGTCGTCATTAATCTTTAGAGCTGCAAGATTTTTTAGCGAATGGTTTTTGGAAACAAACTTAATTAAACAATTTTGGCAATACCTTTTTTTTTTTTGTTTCACGTGGGTCTGAAGTTCTCTTGCATAATATTAGTTACAAAAAAACTAAATTTGAGAGTGAATAAAATATTTTGTGTTTTAAAATTCCAAATTTTAATAGTCGAAACCAAATATCCAACCAAAAACTGCATGTACAATTGTTCTTTTGAATAAAAAAAATATGATCATTTGCAATTACAGTAAAAAAATTGCCTAAGACGGAACCTCAAGGGACCGGGAAATATTTCCGTCTTAAACCGGTTTCCGTCTTACACAGAGTTAATAAAAAATAATTTTTTATTCTTAATTTTTAATGTACATATGTATGTATGTTCGTTAGGGTGGATCATTTTTTAAAAACTTAAATTTGCCAAAACCCTAGAGGCGGAAAACTTGTGTTATTGCTTAAAAATCTTTAGGTTAAAATTTTGTCCAAAAAAAAATTATATTTGATGGTCCCGCGACACGTTCAAAGGTCAAAATTTGGTAGTTTTTTCAGTTTTTGACGTATGACTTTTCAACGAATAATTTAAACTGAATTTGATGTATAACAAAGTAATAGGTTATTAAATTACCTTTAAAATGATATGTAACATGTTTATGTTTTGTTCATAGTACAATTATTTCATGATTTTCAGATTACAGTTCAACTAACTTTATTAATACATAATTCTTGACTCACAATAAACAAATAAACAAAAGTAATAATAAAAAATAAAAGTTTATCGCCCCACAAGGCATTGGAAAATCTTAAATCCAAAAATTTCCATACCAAAAAAAATCCACCCTAATGTACATGTATGCAATACATTTGGTTTATTGTTGCTTTGAATGGAAAAATCAAGGGGCCGAAAAATATTTTCGTTTTACACAGGTTTCCGTCTTTTACAGTTTCCCACTTAGGCAGTTTTCACTGTAGTTCAGTTGGAATCAAAACGATAGAGTTCCATTAGATGTCAAAAAGTTCAATATCTAATTTAAAATTATTTAATTTTTGCATATTTGCTGTTTGGGTTACAACTTTGCCGACTAAGAATACTTTAATCTCTTCGTAGAACAATTTTACGAGACCAACATTTTTGTTTTCTATAAACTTCTTGAGTACCTAACAAGAATCATAAAGTTTTACACATCCTCTACAAAACAATATAATAACTATGTATACTTAGTTTTCCAAAACGGAAAAGAACTGTTGATGTGTTAATATCTCTTACTCTTGAACTGAAATGATAAATGTTGTTCCAAAAATTTACTCGAGCCTGACAAGTCCCATTTATAGAGTTACACCAATTTCAGACTCTTCACTCGTATATGTATTAGTTTCCAATTCATACTGCCTGTATGATTCCCATCATAGAGTGAACCACTTCACGAATCTCTTCACATAGCATTACGGAATTGTTTTTGATGTGGGGGGCTAGAAGAGATGAATGATATATGAAACACAATTTAAATAATTAAACCATTTTCTAGAATCTTCTGGGTGCAATGTAATCCTTTAACATATTATTATCATTAATTGTCCTCTACAAGCAACTACATCATATAAAACTATATGATGTGTGTGTAGAGAGGCAGTCAAAGAGAAGTGCCATTCAAGTACACTTAAGTGCAGGGCAGGTATTTATAAATGTCATCTATACAATCAGTTCCGACATATCGTTTAAGTATATAGAGAATAAAATGCCCTTCCCAAAAAACAACCTTCAAACAAAAATGTTTTTTTCTCTCTACTATAACTACAATACATGCGCATTGTACACTGTACAGCAGTCACTGACAAAATAACGATGTAAAAACAAAAACATTGAAATTTCCCATATTCCAATATTTCGATTAGATTCTATATATTGAATTTAAAAAGGATATTTTCTCTCCATATATGGTGCGCAGACGCCCTAACATTTACGCCTTGGCGCCACCATCGTATAGGAGAATTCATTTTCAGCGAACAAAATTAATTTTTGACATCAGTTGAAGTATAAAATTTGTCATGAATGTGCCAAACCGCGCGGTTATCTAGGCCAAGCCATGACAGTTTTTGTTAAAATATTGCCTTTTAATAAGAAGTGTAAACTATCGTGAACAATGTTTTTCAGATTATTGTGTTATCGATAAATGGTTTAACAAACATAGAGAGAGATGCCATTATAGAGAAATTGTTGGCGTTTTGTGTTTTTTGTTTTTTTTTTTTGTTTTTTGGTAAATTGTGCCCCAAATGACGTATAAATAAATTGGCTTTATGACCATTAAAGTGTGGATATAATTTTGTTGTTTTTTGTTTGTTTTTTTTTTGGTAATAATTGTGTTATTCCCTTTCGGGGGTAATTGTGAAATATAAAATACAAAAAAAAAAAGTGTTAAAAATTCACTCGTAATTAGTATGAAGATGATCATCATCACAAATGGATAAAACGTCTTGGATTAAAGTATATTAAATGAATACAGAAATTTTATGGAATACCAGACATTGATTTTGTGTAAGTGGATAGAGCAGTTCTTTGATAAGGAAGGAGAAATGGGTTATATTCCTCATTAACTGTCATTGCAAAAAGGTTTAATCCCTGCACTACAATATTCGCAGGGGATAACCCTTTTTTTTATATGGTATATGTACATAGATGGTATTAGAGAGTGATATACATACTTATAATCTATGTATGGTACCATTTCATATCCGTTATACGTTCGTCTATCTATATACATCATACATATATGTATGTTTTGTACATAAATATACATCATATCTCTATATTACAACATTACATAAGGTATATATATAAGGTTTAATGTGGATTTATATTGAGAGTGACAAGTTGATGTGTCAGTCAGACGGAAAAATGTCTGCTTATCTGAACAGTTTTCAACAAACGTTTTGTCTGTGAGAAACATGTTTGTCAGATTGTAGCAAGTTAAAATGTGAAATTCAAAGGAAAATGTCTGGTAAGACATTATAATACCAGTCTCTTCCGATATGGTTTATTTTTAAAGCCTATTTTGATTTTTCATTTTTTTTTTAAGGATCTGTATTAATATAAATTCCAATAAGAATGTCTATTAAATAAATCCTTATAAGGTTTACCTTAGAGATATGTCAATTTTCTAGAAAAACTTCCAATCGGATTTGGTTTTTTTTTTCTTTTCTTTTTTTTTTCTTTCTTCACCACATTTCTTTTTTCTTTAACATCAACATGCCTATATATGTACAGTACATATATACATATAAATACATACATATAAAATATTTGAAACAGCGAAAATTTCATTTTGATTCCGATGGGAATCGTTTTAGAAGACACACAAATTTTCTGGAAATCTTGTTAATTATAATTTTCCGCCACAAAACTGAACAGAGCTTTTAGCAAACACACACACAAATATACACATACACACACACATCATAATTTCATAACTCTATACATACACCTTATATATAGTCGCATCATCATATCATTTTAAAGGGATCAACCTAATTGAGTTGATGTTGCGAAGCACATTCGCTGGTAATGTTTTTGTGTTTGGTTATGAGATCAGGGACAAATGTTTTGCGGGAATTATTACAGGTAATATATGTATGCTTATGCTTAAGCCATCAAAAATATGTATGTAAACACACATATAAGTATATTTGAAAAATACCCATTTCGCATAAAATTTAATCGACCGGCGGAAAAATATTTTTTTTTAAATTTTGATTCAATTTTGTATTCTAAGAAAAGCAGAGAGCCTTTTTAAATTAAAAAATTGTTATTTACATTTTGTACATGGAAAATCACAATATCCCTTTTTTTTATAATGCCTAATTATGAATTCTGTATATACAGTGGTGTCACATTAATCAGAACCTACGGCAATCCTTTTGTATTAGGGCTTCTGATCCCTGATAATATGACCTTTTATATGCGAAAAGCTTTTGAAAATAAATTATTAAGCAGAAGCCTCTCTATTATGTAGTTCTAGTTATTCCATACAATGTACACGTGCATAATAAAAAGATTAATTAAAAATTTATCAGTAACGAAACATTTAAGACACTTAGAGAATTTGTGGGCAAATTTTATCACAAAGAGTATAATAGAAAATTAGGACTCAATATTAACCATTTTTTTTTCTCAATTTCCTGACACTATATACAACCCATATGTGCTCACTTAGGCCGAATAGAGGAGACGGTAAAAGTTCTTATTGTAAATAAGTCTCTATCATTTGGAGTTCTGGCTACGCACTGCATGCTACTCAAATCATATTGGTACGTGCAATCCATAATCCAAGTTTTTATCGAAATTAATTTTTTATATAGCACAGTTTTCCATTGTCCATTTTCCTTACTGAGTGTATTGTCCATTTTTCCTTTATTACTTACGCCTTACAGGCCCCATACGTGTTCATGTGACATCGAAAATAAAAACAATTTAGTTAATTTTCCGAATAAAATTGAATTGAATTGAATTGAAAGTTTAAATTACTACTAACTTTTGGTCAAGAATAAATATATTCAAATAGATAGAGCTAATCTGTAACAATAAAGTATTTTAAGAGGTAAAATAGCTTTGAGCCGTCTATATAATATTACATAGTATTCAGATTCAGCCTTAACTTAAAATGGCCGATAATTTAAATTGTAAAATACATACTAAAGATAAGATCTAAACTAAAAAACAACATTTTTAATAACGGCGAGCGTTTATTTCCAAATAATTTAAAATTTCATAAGAATAACTAAAAAATTTAATTTTCTCTTTTTCGTCTGGTTTTTTTTTTTGGTATTTTCAAATATTTCATATACTCGTATACCTTACCTATCTATGTACATGCATATGGTGCTGTCAAATACATAACACTAATTGGTTTAGAATTTAAAAAGTTAACAAAAAAAAAAAGAAAGGAGAGGAATTTTTTTTATATTATGTATTAGGTATAACAAGGATTTTTTTATATATAGGAGAGTATGTCGAGATTTTTTTTTTATGTGGCAATATTTTTTCATTGTGGTTTTTTTTTCATTTATGTCGAGATTTAATTATGTCAAAATTTTTATACACCATGATTTTTGGTCGAGATTCTGACGGAGGGAATTTTTCATTTTATTACCCGTACCATTGAATTTTGTAAGTTAACACTTATGTGGGGAATATTCATATTCATACCTATGTAACCTAATCTAAAAGATAAAATAGGGCATTGTTGGAATTTTTTGAATGGTAGTATATAATATTCAAATAATCTCGCTCTTATACGATTTACTTACTATTACTTCTCTAATGGTATTATATTTAAAGTTTATCGACATTTAATATTTAAATCAGCGGTTTTTGCCAAATAAATTTTAGAATATGGATTTTTGCCAAAATTTTTTTTTGTCATTATTCAAACATTCAAAATTCTTAAAGATGAATATTCTTGAACATTGTTGTGTGTTCGCTACAAAAAACCATTAAATCGTTTTCGTCTTGAATTTCATTTTCATATGGCACAACAATATATTATAATCATTCAAAAATGGAGTTTTACCTAAGTTTTTGGTTCAAATAAAATTTACAAAAACCTCATATCATCCTCAATAAAATGTTCTTGACATTTTACACAGTTACGTTAATCGACTTTTTGATTATTTTTCTTGATTCACGTAACATTACCATCATTATTATGTATAATATTATATATTCAGCCGGGATTTATTTAAATTAAAGCATTTATTAATTTAACAATAATTTGATATTTTCATAATTTCCCGTAAGCATATGGTGCGGTCTCATGTAATATTTCATTTCGATTTTGTTTATGTAATGGGAATTTGATAGAAAAGGCGTCGTATTTTCGGTAATTCGTTTATGTTTGGAAATTATTTTTTTACGGAAAAATTTAAAGTTCAACAGTTTGAATTGTTAATTAATTGGGTTCATTGTATGTATTTCTTTTTCAATTAGTGGTTACAGTTATATCGATCACGTTTTAAATAGTAACGTTTATATCGAAAGTTTGTATTGTTCGGAAATTTTTTCACAGTGACTGATAAATTTTAAATAAACGTACATTGATTGTTAACCGACAAAAGACTGGTACATTTTACATAAAACCATATATGAGGAAATTACGTAAACCGTATAATAACTAGGTCAAAGTGTGTTTATGTGTCCATACATATTAGTTACCCACTACTTATGAAGTATTTATACCCGTATATGCATCACAAATTCTATATAAATCATTTCAAATTCTTTACAAATGTATTGAAAACGTTATCATTATTAATTTTAAAATAAAATCTATGGAATTCGTAAAAGAAAATTTTTTTGTTCAGATTTTCCCAATTTTCCCTTACATATCCCTCATATTTTCGATGAAAGTTTCTTAAAATATTCAAAAATTCCTAAACTACAAATGTGTTAGCTAACTGCTTCGAATAGCTATCAGAAAAAAATATTTGGCCGATCATCCATCGATATGAGGAGCCATTTCCATAGAAATTCCAAAAACACCATATCTGCTGCAAAAGATTTTTTTAAAAATCGGCAGTGTCAAGAATACCCGCAAATTAAAGCTGAGAAATGTACGAATCCAACGATGTATTGGTGTCTGGGTTTATATCGTCTTTAGTATTTATTTTGAATTTTGCCAAACTGAAACTTCATTTTTGTCTCGACATTCTAGTCACTTTTATATGTTCCAATGTTTCCAACAGGAAATATATGGAAAATTACTGGAAATGATACTCAATATTTATTTCTTAGTACATAGACGTAAACACTTAAATGTTTTATTACAAATTGCGAACATGATTTCAATTCTTATAAAAACTCAAATTAAGGTGACCTTCTTTAAACGTGTAAAGAAAGTCTGGTATAGTTACGACCAAAGCACTAATAAAATTTGTTTTAGGAGACGACTGTTATTGAATGCTAAATAAATTCGCTAAATTGCACAATTAAGAGTTAAGCATGAAGGTAAAAACCAAAAATAAAAAACTTATTAATCCGATCTCTTATTATAAAAGTAACAACCCTTATCCCCAATTTGCTTTTATCCACGGAAAGGACGAAACCTCTATCAAATGTCAGTTTCACAAATCTCTTACGAATTCTTAATTATTACGATTAAAATGTTACAACGGGCCCAAAGTTTTAATTAGTTAATTATACATTAACATCTATTAGATTTGATTAGTTAAATAATACTTTAGGTTCAAGATTCATTTTAGCAGATTAAAAAATTAAAATCTTTTTTTCTTTTTTTTTAATTATTTGGGTATAATTAATTTTAATCAATCAAAATTAAAGGTTTGCTTGTACAATCGGTAATTCTGAGCCAACTTAAATATCGTCTGAAAATTTGATTATGGCTGTATCTGGCTGGGTTTTGTGTGTTATTTAAATATTTGAAGTTTATTCGCGTGTTCCTATGTACATATATACTTTCAAACAACTTATGTATGTATGTATGTATGTATAACACTCATTATTAAATTAATGTTAATGTAAATGTAAAACAATGTTCATTTTTGCCTTCTTAAAACTTCAAGAGAGAGAGAGAGAAAGATTTATAAAAGTCTGTCTAGATCAGGTTTATTATGACAAACAGAAAATATTTTATCAAAGCTGAAATTTATTGAAGCGAACGGGGAGAGTCTGTCTGGAATTTTGAAACTTTCGACTTTCGGAACTTCTAAGATTAAATCAAAATTCACCTCGGTTCTACCATGAAGACATTTTTTTAGCGGTGATTTACCGGGAATGAATTATTTCGTCTGATTTCGCCGCTGAGTGAGGTGGGGTGTTGTCTTTACCGTTAGACATACGTACACCCATCCCTCGATATGCACAGTACTTGAATTATACGGTTTTGCTTTAACAAGGTTTTCAAATTTAAAAAAAAATTGTATTTAATTTCGATTATACATTTTGTTTTATGTATTTATGGACGCACCTGTTTCACAAAATCGATTACTTTGCATTAAATACACTCATTTCACAAGCTAACGCACCCTTGTGTCAATCTCTTTGACGTTTGCCATTGATTGGTGCATAAGTTTGACAGGTGCGTTACGAGAAATGGTAATTTTTCATTTTTAATAAGAAATATATTTTATAACATTTTATTACATTACCTTCGTGACTTAACATTCAGTGGAAGCAATCTCCATTTTTCCATACAATTTTGTCTCATTTTACACGGTTATTATGAACGTACCTATCTATGAATTTTTTTTATATTCTTTGACTCGATCTACAATTCTACACGGCTTTGAATATAATTCCAATTTTCCTTTTTTAAATGCAAGCTCTGTTTTGTTTTACACGGTTTCGATTTGCACGATTTTCTATGGAACGTCTCGTGCAAATCGAGGGATGGGTATACACTTACAGTAATGGCATATCATACTGTAATAAAAATACTTAATATAGACAGACTAAATTAGATTTATTGCTTTTTACCATAGACCAAGTAATATAATGTACGGATGGCGCATAGTTGGTTGTATTTGTGACGTAATTCGGGTATTGGTGAGATAATTAGGTACCTGATTGTAATTTGAACTGATTGATGATCTTATTCATTAAGTGTTTTTGTTTAACTGTGCAGTGGTACTATACTATGAAATTAATGAAAAATTAATGTTCACGAAACCATGTATTGTACCTCTCTACCTATAACTATCCAATTAAGTTAATTAGATTAAAGGTTAAGTGTATACGAGATATTGCTAGCGTTAAGGACACTTTACTGATTTTATGAAATTGTCTCTTAACAATGAGGCAGTAAGAGGTAAATTATCATGCATGAAAAGAATCATTATAACTATACAATATACGCACTAGACATGTGTATCGTTTATACACATGTATCTATTCAGAGAGCAAACCAAGTCCTAATATATAGATGACAGTTACACTGATATCAAACAATAGATTTGATAAACGATAGAACATGTAATGCCATGATTTATATATATATATGTATGTATGTACATGTACATGTATGTATCTATACAGTTTGACAAATAGGATGACAAAACGAAAATCAATAGGTTACCTACTTCATGTTACTTGTATATATATATGCTATGTATGTATATTTAGAGATTTAGGTACAGATATTTGTAAGATGTATCCTCATCTTACCCATACTCCTATTTGGGAATAAATTACTCTGTTCTAATAATAAATTTCCTATTTTTCGTAAATATTTAATTTTGTATCTTCTTTCACGCATTAAAATTTAAAAGTTCAATACACGAGCAATAGAAAGTTTATAATAAATGGGCCCATCCCAACGCCTTCTTACTTAATACAACAGGCCCAGGCTGTTTGTTATATCTGTATGTATCTATATATATATATATATATATACATAAATATTTGTTATGTAGACGATATTTGTGCTGTTGACGTTATTTTATTCAAAATTCTCATGGTATAACTAACTACATGTAAGCAAAATATTTTCCAACGGTGCTCCTTTATCATTTGGTGAATGTCCCAAATCCAAATACCTAGAAACATGCTGCCAAAAAGGAAGAAAATCAATCCGTCATTGTCTTTTTGAATGAAGAAAAATTTTTGCTTCTGGTCATATACAATTTTCGTAAATAAAAATCTTTCTTGAATGCTCAGAATATAAGTTTTTTCTGGATTTTTTTTTTCCGTTATAAATTGATTTGGTATTTATACTCGTTTTATGTATTTTTAAAATAAAGCCTAATATTTCACCAATAATTGTAATTGTTTTTTGTAACGCCCATTGAATTTAATTTCACATAATAGAAAAAGTAATAAAATCTGCATGCTCAAACCATACTATTTAGCTTTATCTCAAGTCTAAGAATGGGGTCTTTTGAAATTTCCATTTTTTTTATTTTTTATTTTACTCTAATCAACAACATTTCAACAAAATTAAGTTTCCATGAACTCGACATGCGAACATCGAAAATAATATCTAGAGCTACAAATCAACAAATTTCCATGCATTTTTCTATTCCAGTAACTTGTAACTGACAAAACTGTATTATTACTGTCGATCAAAATTCATGATTTCTTCCGCATTGATTCAATTTGGATATCTTGAAGGATGCGAGAATTGGAATTTTCTTGAAATAAATGTACTTATACCAATATGAATGTGAAAATAATTATGTATGCGATGATTGGAAAAGATTTCTATAGTAAATTCAGTATATAAGAGAAATAAGGATCATTGAATTATTTAAAAAAAGGACTCAATTTTCCATGTCATCAAATCAAATATTATATTAAAATTGCATATTCGCTCATACATAAATTGATTATGTTGGCATTCAACAGTGCGGTGTTACAGATTTTTTGCCGTTGAATTATATGCAGACCCCAGTTGTGCAAAGATACTTTAACACAGCTAATCCGTTATAATTATATGTACAACGTGACATACAAATCAAAATCACTACAGACAGATGATTGACGTACTACTGATTGGACCGTAATTAGCAATGGGGATTTTGAACACCAAATCAATACATTGACGTTTTTTTTTTTTTTTGTAGAAACATTATTCATGCGATTTTATTATAGGGAGTCTCTTCTCCCTATCGTTGGCCATAAATTTATCCGAAAGCTTTTTGGGTAGTCTTGGTGTGCCTCAATAATAAGAGTTTGCTGGGTAATGGAAGTTAATTCTATAGTGTCTAATGTAATAAATTTGGAGATATGTACAGAAAATCTCTCCTTAACGATTGAGATTAGTTCTTTCATTCAAAATGAACAAAATTGGCCTCCACTCTCTTCCGAACCACCCATGAAAAATAAGGTGAGTTTTTTATGCTTCTAAATGCCTACAACAGGTGAAAGAATTATTGACTCAAAAGAATGGGTAGAGTTGGTTTATCTTCCCCCTTTCCTCCTGTTTTCGTTCGTCCTCTACTATAACTGTAATAAAATTTAAAAAAAAATCTTTCAACGCCTTTTTTTTGGTTTTTTTGTTGTACTACTAAAATGTGTACTTAAATGACATTAAATCTAGTACAAAATCAGTATTAAATCCATCTGTTAAGAAAAACTGAAGAATTTTACCCTTATTTATAGATTTCTCGAGATGATATTCCAAATCCTATACATTTTCTTAAGGATTATTGAAAAGACAAACCAAAGTCCAATATTGACCACTTTTAAGGGAAAACAAACACACAATGTGGTTTATTTAGCCAAAGCTTTTGATGTTGAGAAATATTTTAAAGCTGGGTCAAAGTTGAAAAATTGTCTTCTAAATAAAAAAAAAAAAAATTTAGAAATAATGTAGAATGTTGTTGGTGGGTATTAATGTTTATCACCATAGCATGACTGATGAAGTTATTTTTGAAAATTTCATACTTGATTTACCTCCCTTTCCCCATATATAATGTCTACCAATATCTCGTCTTAAAATTTCACGACAAATTCAATGGTGTGAATGAACAAATTTAAAACTTTTTTTTTTTTATCAATGAATAATCTCTGGTAACCATCAATGTATACACAATATCTAATAATGATTTCTTGTTAGAGTTTCTTTTTAAGTTAAAAGTCTATAACATTCTTTAATTTTATATTTTCGCCCTATGGCTATATTTATATTTATGGACTACTACCAGTCCTATATTTATTATATAACATCTCCATGGATATATTTTCCGGCTACACGAATTCCAATAACAATTTTCCTTTTTGGCATAAAATCAATAAAATATATAAGGCATGGGTGTGTGTGTGTGATATCAACAATATGGGCTTTCAATAAAATTTTGATAACTTTTTATAAGTAGGCAGATAAATATATCTAGACTAGAGAGATAGCTTTCTATAGTCAGTAATTTACTTGCATCCTAAAATTAAGATTCTTCCTGTGTTTCGATAAAAAAAAAATACAGAAAAATTATAGCGTTAATAATCAATTATATCGATGGCTTATATTCAATACCCGCTAACTCATTTTTGTGTACTTTTCAGGAGACAGTAAAAACTAAAGTTATTTCGTATAGCTACAGATGGTGTATAATAACAGATTGGCCACGGGATTTCGGCTATAAGTTTGCCTGTTCGAAAAATAATTTGAGATTTTCGGATTGTCTTTCATTTGTGTAGACTTAACTTTAGTGCATTATTATCGTTTTGACAAAATCGACATATTTTTGTGCACATGGAGTTAAATTAAACACAAAATATTTCACTATCATTCGAAAGTAAGATTTTTTGTTCGAAAAGACGATTTTCTTTCATAAATTAAATGGATAATACTTACAATCATTTTATTATTATTAAAAATGGGTTTCTGGTGTACTTTGATGTCTATTTTTGATTAACAATTACTTTTCTAATGAAATACTTGTATTAAAGTTTGCCTGTTTTCGTTTAAATCGCCGCTTTTTTCGGACGAAAAAGTTGCTACGCCGTGGCCAATCTGTTATTATACACCATCTGTACGTATAGCGGTATTGAGTTAGCGGATGGTCAAACATTGCAAAAAAACGAAATTTTTAAAACAAACTTTTTCTAATAATTTTACGATAGGTGCAGGGTTGCATAAACATCAATTTTATGCAACAACAAAAAAAAAATCGGTAAAAATGAGTTAGCGGGTATTGTATCGATATATTGAATCCTCCCATATACATAGTTTTCTATGCGTCAAACATTTTTGGCCGTAGGTATTGTGTAAAATTGTACACACAAATTGTACCCCTTATTACTTAAGTACTTAGTTAGGCACATAACAATTTGGACCATTGGGATATATATGTACAGTACATATATGCCTTTAGTTTGTCTTTAATTATATTATGTAAATATGAATATGTACGTTGTACGTACATATTTGGTATTTTTAATTGGTACAAAGTGTCTACTAAACAATTTAGTGTACATTATAGTTAATGAAAACTTGGTTGAACATACACTTTTTTCTCTTAAATTAATAAACATCCCGTTGTAATTGAGTCTGAACAATTTGTCGGCTACTTATTTGAATCAACGAAATTCAATCAATTAATTTTACAAAAAAAAAAAACATAAGTAAAATTGACAAACTATTTTTCGGTGTGTACTTTTTGTGGGGTGGCATACTATACAACAATAAACTAAGAGCAAATTTTTACAAAACTATTGATTATATGCTTCATATAAATTTGGCTGTACTGTGTACAATATTTTTTATGGGAATTTATGTGTTCAGCTTAGCAATCATTTCTATGTATATACAAATATATGTACATACATAGGTGATAGGTGATTGGTATAGGTATATATGTATAGGTATACATATATGCTGTTATAATAAATCGATGGAAAATGTTTCACATTGGGTAGCGTTTAACCTAACACCACCTTTTTGAATAAAAGTGAATGATAGGTCCCATATCGCCAATGGTGCTAATCTCGAAATTTCGAGATTCTAATATTGAAAAATAAGATTTATGAAATATGTATGTATAATATGTGTATGCAAGTATGCATGTATGGATGTGTTAGATAATATTTATTAATAAAATTAGTCAAGATTATGTTGGCGATATTATATTTTGTGTACTGGCTCACGTTTTCTCCTTTGATTAATTTTAACTTTTTGCGAAATAATTTTGTGAGCGATATTCAATATGGCGAGAAATCTACAAATCTTCACCCCTCCCGCTCTCATGTTGACATACAAATAATTTGACATTAACCCATTACCGGCGATTGGGTCGAATGATACCCAAAAATCTAGCTAGAGCCAGGTGAGAGGTATCGCGAATTGGTTTTCACGGACAGGTAGATGAAGGATAGGACTATTCAGAAATAATTTGGAGATCATATAGTATTATGCCTTGTGGGGAAGTAAGCTGTTCAGCAGGAAGTAAAGGTCAGCAGGAAGTTTACAAAATCGGAAAAATTGCACGGAAATGGCTCTGGAAAATTGGGACACTGGAAAATCGGAAAATTCTCTTGGTCCCTAATAGCCTAAGGTGTTCTCTATCTGACAAAAATATATTCACTTGGATGACACCAGTCACCTGAGCTACAGGTATGATTTCATGACAAAATACCAAATTCCCTGTTAAAGGGTTCTAAAAATAGTACAAATACGGGATTATGTCAAAAAAAAACTATGTTATTAGAAAAACATGGAGCAATACTTACATGTCATATTTAGCTTAAAAAATACTTACCATCTCAATATAAATACCCTAAATAGTGTCTGTGTGAAGTTTCATTAAAATCGGACAAAGGAATCGGGGGTCAGTCGTTAATGGGCTAAAGAAAATGGTGCCGAAAAATTGTCAATACTTATTTATGTCGGCATTCTGTTAAACTTACTGACTACGTGTCAGGATCAGAATTCCACTGAAGTAACTCACTATCCCTCGATCTGAAGAGAAAGGTGAAAGCATTTATTTATGTTGTAGAAGAAGTTACAAGAAGGGTTCGCTATGAAAGATTTATGAGAAATCAAATCTAATAAGTTCCAATAAAATGTATTCAAAAAAGAATCCAATAACCAATAAAAGTGGGCTGCCTTTATTTTTTTTTTTTTTTTTTTTATTTAAAACGATATCCTTATGATTCTAGAAGTCAGATTGCGTAATCATATGAGTCCTATTCTTATCAAAATATATGTAACATTCCGAAAAAAACTATAGTTTCGTTTCGACTTACGACAATATGTCATTCTAATAGGTTATAGAAAAGAGCTTTTGATTTCTATAAGCAATAAATGATACAAAGTGCTGTTATATTTATTTATATCGCTTGTTATTACAAAAAATAATTTATCCAAAATATCTTTTTACAAAGGAATAATGTTCATAATAATATTGAAATATTATATTCATAAAACTTCGTTGTGAGGTTTTTTTTTGTTCATCTTCTTTCTCCGCATCTTGCCCTCCTCTTATTATGTAACCAGCAAAAACAGAAAAGAAATGTATCAAATATCCTTTATATTATCTAATTTTTTACCTCGTTGTTTGTCAATGCTAATAAAATATTTTTTAGATATAAAACCTTGAGAAATCTCGACTGATATTTCTTTGGAGGGTATAGTTCATATGTGTCTATAATATCTGTCTCTTGAGGCCCATTGGTTGTGTGATTCCCTTTTCGTATGTGTGTGTGTGTGTGCGTTTTTTTTCGTTTTTGTTTTTTTTTTGTTTCTAGTCTCGTCGAAGCCCAATGTTTTTCGTCCCTTAATAAATATTTATTTAATAGATTTCTACGTGTCAGAAGCTTTGTATGTAACCTTACATATAGTTAGGCCATATTTATGTTTCCTTTCTAAGAATATATATGGGGCATAAAACACTTTGTTTGTATGAATAAAATAGTGGTTTTTTTTTCCTTCATCCAGGAGTTGTATATTTATTAAAATTTATTACGGAAAAGGTCATGAAAAATCTTGTACGGTTTAGACAATCTAATGGGTGACGGAAAATATTTCTGTATATTTTTTTTTCACTTAGAACTATTTTCCAAACGGTTTTTACCCTCGATAAACTATTGCGGTAATATGAATTTCCGTTTTATGTTCTAATAACGTTTCTTATATGATTTAACTTAATTTAAACAAAAATGGAAATTTATAACATACCCTAGTGATAGTAAATAGAGGATTTTGGGTTCGTCCTAACATATTTTTATTGTATTTATATTTATCGTCATCATCGTCAAACAATTGAACAATCAATGTTCTTGTTCGTTGTAAAACCTTTCATTTCTCCATTCAATCCTTTCGTCCTTTTGTAACCAATACATACATATACATTAATGAATAATTCGTACGTTAAATCTTCAATTTTCTTCTAGAAATTGTAGGCCAACCCAATCTCCAACAAATTCTTAGAATTCCAATTAAGTTTCTGGCTTTCTGAATATTAACTTGTTAGGAACTTATACATTTTGGTTATTATTTTATTTGTTTCACATGAGGAGACGTGTTGCTGTATCCTTATCCAAAGAATATTTCTTGGTCAAAAAAAAAAAAAAACTCCAGAATTTTCAAACCAGCAACTATAATTTTATTAACTTTAATTATTTTAAGAAGTTATATGAGACAAAAAAATCCACGTCGGTTTTCAAATCGGTTTTATCGATCAATTTTTCATTGATTTTATAACATAGAACAGTGACGTAGCGTGGGTTTTATTTATGCCTATTCAAAGTACCTTTGAAATTCTTACTTTAATCCGCCTAACTTCATTAATTGTTTTAATATTATAACTAAGATAATCTTCTTCTTCTTCTTCTTTGTGGCGAGATCTATCTTGATCTACCAATTAGCACAATTGTGCCGTTTTGTTACCAC
>JANSTT010016919.1:0-19233 GCA_026745375.1 Platyura marginata | reverse complement strand
GAAAAATGAAAACGATATTTAGATAAAATAAATTAAATTATAAATGATATATGAAAATAACAAAACAAAAAAAAAAAAAAACATTTGTAACCGTTTTGCAAAAGTACTTTATTAAAAAAAAAATATATTAATAATAAATTAACTTTAAAAGAAAAATACAAAATATTGTAATTAAATTGTTTTTAAGTTTAATTAAAAACATTTATTTACAAGCAAACAAAAATATTTTAAGGGAATTGATAAAAATGTGTACATAACCGTACATTTTTAAATTATTTATTTTCTTTTTTTTGTTTGTTTGTTCGATTTTTCGACTTTTGAATTATGCATTTAAATTGGACAATTTGCATATAGATATTCGTTGATTATTAATGTGCATGTTTGACATTTTTCAATCATTATTCCATTTTAAATTTTTCTACATATATACATACATACATACAAACATACATATACATATAATGTATTTTTACTATAGAAAATCTTTTTAAATTTGTATAGCCAGTAAAATCAACATTTTTTTAACTCTGCCCCCCCCCCACTTCCCTGACAATTCATTGAAATCAAACAAATAAAAAGGAAATATTATTTAAAATGTCGTCTACGTTAATTACTTTTTTAAATATATTCGTACAAGTGGTGGGTTTTGTGTCCGGTTAGATAGAGGACTATGTAAAATTAGTCTAAATTCTATAAGGGAAAAATATTTGGTCGCGGTATTATTGTCCATTAAAGGGGGGTGGGGGGGTGTCCGTTATGGGAGGGATATTTTTTAAATTAATTTTCATAAAATACCAAATAAAAAATCACAAACTTTATCACACATACATATCTTAAAAAATTATCAAGACAAGACATTTTTCGTTTTCTTCCAACATGTTTAAAACACGTAGAACTACAATTACTACAAATACTACTACTTTAATGGCATCAATAATTCTCACGAGTCGCTACTGGTGTTCTGGTAAAAATAAACTCTCTCCAGACTTTGCCATTTATGAAAAACTAAAAAATATGTTTATTTTGTACACTTCCGACCCTGGCCACCTAGGTAGCTACATCCAAGACTACAAACGACATCCGACAGAACAATCTTTCGCGGGTGCCAAAATCCATAAACATACAGACATATAAAACTTAAGAAGGAGCATCGACATTAGATCTCTCTGGTCTCTGTGATGAGGGACAAAAAGCCCTACAGGCCCGTAAATCTAACACTTTTCTAATAGTCTTGCCACTTCGAACACACCAAATTTACCTCAAGTCTTCACTCAAGTGATATTCTACCGAACAGCCATTTCGATAAATACCGACTTAAAATATTTCTATGATGGACAATTTTCTTGCAAATTATTGGTCCTTTTTTTAAACATTTTTATAATCCTTTTCTTACTAACTAAGTAAACTCATAATCATAAAACTAGAAGCTAATATAGTTTTTGGGTGACATCTTAATTACATACTGTAGGAGCATAGAGCACAACAACAAAAATATATCTACGATTCTGTCATTTTGTTTTTATCGTTAAAGATTACCGAGGGTCTCACACGGATATTTTAAGGGAATATAAAATTTAAATCGTGCCTATAGCGTTAAATATAAAAATATTGAAATTTATTAGTTTTTCATAATTTTTTTTTTTTTTAAGAAACTGGAATACAAATTTAAATTTTTTTTTTACAGTAAACAATTTTTTCCGTAAGTAAATCTCGTAGATAGCCATTTTCACTCTATTTTTAAAAAAAAAAAAAAAAAAACAAATTTTCAAAAAACTTTGTCACTAATTTTTCATCATAATTAATATTTTCAATTAATTTTAATTTAAACAAAAAAAATTACATATATAATGACAAGAAAAAGAAAAAAAAAACACATACATATACATACATAATATATATAGATATGTTTTCAATTTTTAACACACACGACAACTAAAAATACAATTTAGTAAAATTATCTAATCAAACTGCACGCGCAACCCCCATCTCCTAGAACAAATATATACAAACAAAAAGAAAAAAAAAACCAAAAAAAAAAAAAAGAAGAAATATGAAAGAAAATTAAAGAAAAAGAGAGATTTCCACTATATTATATAAAAATAATAAAACCCGAAAAATCATTTTATTGAATTATCAAATCAATTATTATTATGATTACAAAAATTATATAAGATAATATTTACTCATGTTATTATCATTGATAAAACAATTTTTAAAGAAAAAAAAAACACACAAAAAAAAACCAAAAAAATAATTAATAAAAAAAAAGTATATTAATGATGGAAAAATTTAAATAGACAATTACTAGAAGAATTCATAAATTATAACAATACCTAATTAATTAATTTAATTTTTAATTTTTTTACTTTTTACTTATTTTTAATATTATTTGGATATAAAGCGTGACTTTAGACAATTATTTTTTAGATATTGACAGAAAACCTCCATAAAACTATTCATTGAAGCCACAATCACTTCTTTTAGCCCAGAATCTAATTTATTTGGCATGAAATCAAACCTCTTCCCCTCAACATTTCATTCTTTCACATGTATATGGATGATTTGTTGGTCTTGATTGAAAACAGCAATAAACCCGCTAAAATTGACTGTTGATTGAACCATCTGGATGTCTGATGTTTAGTGTGGGAGATAGAGATGGCCAAAGATTTTCTGGACGTTTATAGAAAAGTCAATAAGGTTCAGATCTAATTGATTTTCAATTTGCGCGTCATTTTTACATCAAATCAAATTTAACTTTTTCCAAATTTTTTTAATTTTAATTTGAAAAAAGTTGGAATCTATAGAATTACACCCTGTTGCCATTGGGTCGCTTCTGGACTTATTTACTCGGTTTATGGCGTATGATGACGATGCCCCTGTTTTCCTTGTGCATAACCTAAGATTAGCCTGAGAGACAATTTTTAAATTTCCGAACGATTTATCTTCTCTAATGGTAAAAGAACTAGAGTGTTGCCAGGTGGGATAGGGGTATTTATCGAAAATTAGGCTATCTCTCTTTATTAGATTTTTAACGGCGGGTTTTTTTCTTTGTATGACCTGGGCAATATCAAATACAAATCATATGGGGTGCCCGATTAGAATACCGTTCGACTACTATCCCAAGGAGGATTTATCAATAATTTCCTTGAAGCTAATCCAAAAATTGGAAAATCGTTTCCCGATTGCCTACGCAAACTTTATATCCAATAATATTAGAATTTATAACACAGAAGAGTTGGAATGTACGTGAATTTTTCACACTCAGAGAAATTTTACTTCTCCTATGCATTTGTACCAATGTGCAAGAGAGTAGAGTTTACGTCAATTTAAAAGTTCTGTATTGTGACTCTCAATTATCGACTGTAAAAGTGCCAGTTTTTTTTTTTTTTTTTATTAATTTTATATAATTTTTTTAATTTAACAATAAACAACAACGATTTGTTTAAAATTTAAGAAAAAAAAACTATAAAATAATTAATTTTTAATTTTTTTCTTTTTTTTAAATAGACTGACAGTTTTTTTAAGTGCCAAAGTTCTTTTTATAAGAGTTGATTGTAAAAATGCAAGCAGAAATTTTATATACATAGAAAGACAAACAAAAAAAAATGTGCTTCTTTAGTTGAGAAACGGTTTCTGCGAGCATTCTTATGCATGTTGTTACTACTTTTTATAAAAAAGAATAAAAAATGAAAACAAAATATAATAATTTTTAAATCCAGTCTATAATAGTAACTAAAAAAAAAAAAAATGATGATATAGTGATATGAATATTTAAAAAAGTTAAGGAAAAAAAAAACGAAAAAATTATACGTTTTTATGGATAAAAACATAATTAATTTTGATTTTTTTTATTATTAAATTATTAACTATTGTTAAATGAAAAAAAGCGAAACAAACCCGAATGGTTAGAATATATTGTGTGTCTCTGTAATGTATATGCACAATGTGTGTGTTGTATGTACTCTTAAAGAGCTTTCATCAATAAAATACCTACATCAATTATAATATTTTCGTTTTATTTAATTAGCATGGAAATTGGAATATTTCAGGCAAAGATCTACAAGATGCATCAATATCGAAAAACTGATAGTGCCATTAGAACGGCCATCCCTTAAAACCCCCACATACCAATTTTCACGAAAATATCTCTTCAAATAAGAATTTTCAAAAAATCAATTACAAAACGGTACATGCAGCGCCATCTCTGGGTTTGTTTACCTGCTATAAACTTATGAACTCCTGATCCAAGAATTTTTCGAATTGGACATTTTTTTCGCCGTTTTTGTGGGGCGTCGTTTAGCAAAAAAAATTATTTTTCAAACTTTTTATTTGTCAAACGACGCCCCACGAAAATGACGAAAAAAAATGTTCAATTTGAAAAATTCTTGGATCAGGAGTTCATAAGTTTATAGCAGGTAAACAAACCCAGAGATGGCGCTGCATGTACCGTTTTGTAATTGATTTTTTGAAAATTCTTATTTGAAGAGATATTTTCGTGAAAATTGGTATGTGGGGGTTTTAAGGGATGGCCGTTCTAATGGCACTATCAGTTTTTCGATATTGATGCATCTTGTAGATCTTTGCTTGAGTTATTCCTACAATCTGTATTCTTGTTGATTCTTGTTGATCTTTAACTGAAATTAATTCATGCAAAATAAAACAGGGTTTTTTTTTTGTTTTTATTTTTTATTATTCCATATAGAACATCTTCCAGGTACATATCTATCCTCCAGAGGCTCCATATCATTGATGATCCAGAAATTTCTTCGTTTTGAGTTTAGACGATTAGAAGAATTTTCTACCAATGTACAAACTAATAGCTGGGCCGTATACATCCTCACAATCATGTAAGTTTTGCCACCGATGTAAGAATAATATGGAACTTCTATACTTCATAGTTTCCAGTATTAGCGAGAGTGCCTCAATGTCGTCACTTGGCTATTTTTCTACTAGTTGAACGAAATTGACATTCTAAATTAGAAAACTATTCAAATTTTAACAGTTACTTTATTCGTCATTCATTTTTCGTATGTGTTTGTGTATGTAATGCACCAAATATTTTTATAACACTCAATTATCTCATTTCTTAAATAGTTAGACAATATTTTTGGATTTGTTTCTCTTTTTCGATCATTTTTTTTAAATATTGACTACAATTTTATTAAAACTCTAAAATGTTTCTATTTGAGATCCGTAATTTGTTAATGTGGTGTGTGTAATTACTTAATATATACTAATTTCTTGGTAGGTACTCAAAATATACTTTTTATTTTCTTATGAGCTTTTTTTTTTTAAATGATTTACTATGATTTTTTTTTTAAATAAAAAATACACAATACATAGTGGTCAGGACAATTTTTCCTTTTTTTTTGTTTTTTTTTTTTTTTTCTTTTTTTAAATTAAAACCAAAATATGATGCGGTAATTTATGTATACTGTTTAATTAGGTTATTTATTTTATAACTAAACTTAACAACAACACTAATAATATATTTTGTGAATATTGTCCTTTTTTCCATTTTTTTTTTTTTTTTGTTATTAATTTACACAATTTGTTTTTACAAAACTGTATCAAAAACATAAGAACAATAATTTTTAGTTTATTTTATTGTGCGAGTAAGATATTTGTCTAAAATTAATTATTGTAGGTAATGTATTAATAGGTGTAGTACATAAATGGGTAAATAAGGAGAGCATTTATTTGTAAATTTTTTTTAAATTGATTCAATTACATGTTAAGTAGAAGCAAACGTCCTGGGGTTATTTCGTTATTTAATATAAGAAAAATAGATGCAACTTCTTATGCCCATTTTTCTGCTGTATGTCGCAATGAAACTCAATTCCTTCTCACATCATTGAGAAATATTGAGAAGTTATAGGAACTTTAATACTTTAAGACGAAGTGCTAGAAGTCCGACTGGTGCCGGTATGGGCTGAAATTGATTTGTCTCTTTCTCTTAATGGCAGTCATGCTGAGGTTATTTTCAATGTAAAAGATTAGGCAAGCTACGCTACTGTTTTTTCTCTCTTCTTCCTTTTTTTGTTTGTGTTTAGACTAAATGAATATGGAAATTTGACCGAAAAGCCGCTAAAATTTAGAAATGTGTGGAAACCGTAAAATCAAATTTGTATGTTACATCAGGGCGAGATCCTAGCATGAATTACGTAACGAAAGCAAAATGTTTAGCATCGCAAAATGGGAATTAATGGGTAAAAATATCAAACTTACATTTTATTCGATTCTTTCAATAAGAAAAACACTTCCGACTGTTAAATACTTGACGTTTCATTGTTCATAGTCGGTCATACTACTTTTTCGAAATATATTCTTAGGAAATTAACATATTCGAAACGTTCAAACTTTTAGTTATGTAATACATGCTAATATAAGGGACCCAGCATTAATTTAATGTCTTTTTTGCAGACAGAATAGAATAAATTTAAAAAAATCTTACAATTACAATGCTCTGTTTTGAAATAAAATGTCCACTACAGATAAAATTGATTAAAAAAAATTTGTTATTGGCACATATGTAAAACAGTTCATTGTATGCTGTCATATAAAAAGACTTAAATTTGTATATAATATTTATATATAATAATATATAGTTTATGTACATATATCTAAGAGGGTAAAAATTCGATATATAACGTTAGTGTTAGATATGTTGTTATATAAATTTCTTCATTTTTCTTTTTTCTTTTTTGTTCATCTATTTTAATGTACAAAACATCCTTGCTGGCGGGGTATGCTCGATTTGGATTATACAATTACTCTAAAATTATTTTCAGAAAATATTTCTACGAAGTCTCATTAATTATATTTATTTTATGTACTTATCGAAAATGAAGTTTTTTTTTTTTGTTTTAAATTTTTTTTACAAAAGTACAAAATAACAGAAATTTTCTAGAAAATATATAGAATTCTTTCAAATATAGCAACAAATTGGGAATAATAATAATAATAATAATAATAATAAACATTTCTATCTACAATAAAATTTTCACAATTAACTTAATTTACTTAATATATATATATATATATATCATAGATGTATATATATATATATAGATTGTAGGTACATAAGAGATAGAAACATAAATGGAATTTACATTGATTTTTAAAATTTTAACGATACCTAATATTTTATAGACCAGCGCAGAGTAAAGTGAGTCAGTGCGTAAAATTTGTCTAATTTCCATTTATTTTCTGTTGTCTCTATGCTTAAAATATATTCTATACATTTATCTGGAATGCTTCTCGCTGTAATTTAGTATTGGCACGTACACGAGGAGAGTTTCCTGATTTTTTCTCACCGGTTGTATCCGAAAATCTTGCTGGCGGTGGCATATGGGATTCGTAGCTTGGATAGTTCGATATACTACAAAACAATATTTGCGAAATGAAGAGATAAAAGGCTGGCGCAGAATTAAATGTGAAACTGTGCAATTACTGTGTGAAATGTAACGTTAAAATTGATTTCATGCACCTTGCACCCTACAAAGAAAAGACAACAACGACGTTTTACACAGTATTGCCCAGTTTCTTTCCCATTTAAGTTCTCCGCCAACCATAAATCCACAATTATTATTACCTAAAAGTTGTCTCATCATTATGACTCGAATATCCACTGGAACTTCGGACATGTCGTTTCGACGAACTATGTGAACTTTTTCCGGATTTTCGTGATGGATATGAAGGCTTTGCCTTTCGCGTTAAACTCGTCGGCGAGTTTTCCGATGATGATGAGGTTTCTTCTTGGGTATCTAAAAATATCGAAAAATTATTTAAATTTAAATCTAATATTCGTGTAATTTCGTCAATCCACCTCCTCTCTGAGGCCGATATTTAGCCTGATTTAGAGCTCTCGTTGATACTTCGTTGTCCGACTCGGAACCAAGTGTATCGTACTCTGTAATTGGTATGTGAAGCGTTAGGATTTTCCTCACTTCAGAATCTGTTGAACCCGGATTGTCCGATTCTAGAAATGGTGAGTTTGATGAAGTTTGAAATGAGATTTTCTTAATGGTTTTTTTTTTCTTTCATTCTCTTCTTTTCTTATAAATGATATATGATTTTGTATGAAGGGACAAAAGTACACGATTCAATTTATACAGAACAGAAAATCTGATTGCGTTTCACGTAAAATTAATTTTGATTTTTTGTCAATTCACATAATAAAATTACCTTGACTTTCCGAGTGAGGATCTCTTAGGCGATTACCTTTTCGGCGAACTTTTGTGTATTCGGGTTCTTTACTCTAAAATATTAAGAACATTTTTATTTTAAGTTTATAGAATTATTCTGTACTTCTAAATATTTCTCGGACTAAATACAGAAAGTTGTTAAATGTCAGAAATTGAAGGCAGACCTCGGGAAACATATATAGACCCCCGTAAAGTCATAAAAGATAAAAAAAGGACTAAGAAAAGTTAACATCTATTGACTTAATGTTCACCAAGAGCAGTGCCTTATAATTATTGACATAACTCACATGATAACCCTCCGGCTTAACATCATGATATACAAATGAACCACGAACAGAGTGATAAGGTCCACTATAGACATTACCGCTGTATGAACTCTCGCTGTATGTTTGTTTGTTTAGTTGAAATGTTGCATATGGACAAATATCTTCGATGTATTCTTCAATAAAAAAATTAAAATTATTTAAATTTAATTAAAATTATACCAACAAGATCCATTTCGTTACCATTTCCTTCAGCTTTAAAGCTGCCCGAATCATTGGAATTACTATTTCGATTACTCTGACATCGAACAGCATGATATTGCTGATCGCGATTTTGTTTATTTTGTAAATTGGCCAAGGATGGAGACTCTGACATTGATGATGATGGAATACGATTTTGGCTAGAAAGTTCTAAAGATTATGGTTAATAAAAATGAACACTGGGCATTCGAATTTATAATTTCAATTTACTTCTTTTTCTTATTAACAAAACTGCCGCTATAAGGCCCAGTAAAATAAGAATCGATAAACATATTGGAATAAGAACTCTAAAATTTGCATAGAAAGGACTATCTCCCATATGTGAAACGGGATTGGAATGATCTGCATTATATGTAACTAGAATGAAAATAATTAATCAGAATTAAACATTAAATAACTAAATGGTCTGCTGCATACTTCCTTGAGGAGTTAATGTTGTAAAATTGTAAACGGCTGTCGTTGATCCTGCATTATTGTGAGCAGTTACCCTGAGCTGGAACCATAACGTATTGATTAAATTATTCTAAAAACTGTGTTCCCTCCACAGATTTCCGGTCTTATTTCTTACCTGATATTTAGTTGATGGATGCAGATCGGTTACTGTGTAAATTCGTTCGGTCGGAGCTATATGATTGGCCACCATATTCCATTGTGACCTTGAGTACGGTTTACTTTCAATTACAAAGTATAAAATTCCACAACCACCATCTCCCCAGGAATCTAGCCAGCACGTTACACTAGTTGAATTGTTTGTTATCATCTGTGAGTGTTTCGGTTGCATAGGAGCATTCCCTTTTGTATATGAATTAACAATATCACATGGAAGACCCGTTCCAATTTTATTGTAGGCAGTGATATAGAGCTGATATCTGGTTCCACACCATAAATTACTTAGGAGATGTGAATTAGTTTTCGAATCTATTTGCAATTCTTCCCAGTCGCCATTATCTCGTTTATAATTAATAACATATCCCAGTATGGGATTGCCACCATTTTTATTATCAGCCCATTCAAGGTGTAAACTATCTGTGTATGAATTCATGATTGACAAACTGGGTGGATCTGGTGGAACTTTTACAATAACATAATAAATAATTTCATCTTTTCCCCAATTATTTTCCACACTGCATGTATAATTTCCACTATCAACTCGTTGACAGTCTCGTATGTAAAGTGTTCCATTTTTTGCAATGGTTTTTCGGGAATTTGTCTCCATTGACTGACTGTCTTGACGCCATATTGTTACCGGTGGGGGTGTACCGACTTTCCGACACGGTAACACTAGATTTTCTTTCCAGGGACTTATAATGTTTCGACTAAACGACACAATACGAGCAGGAACTTTATTATTCGGAGGCACAGTTACGACTTTTGTTTTTTCACCTTCACCCACTTTTGTCGAGGCTGTTAGCCAAAATTGATAAGTAGCCCCATCCTACAATAGATACAAAGAGATTAATTATGAATTTTAGCATACGAATCGCTCAACATTTACCTGAAGTCGTTGTGTTTCGTGAATTTCAGCCAAAGGTCCTAAGATCCGTTTATGTGTACCTTCATCTCGTCCACCGTCTAGCACCGACATATAGAACGTGTAGCCTGTCTGAAATAAAAAATTTTGTTATTTAGATATCAACCAAAAAAATATATTCAAACTAACAATTTCTCCATTTCGATTTACAGGTGGTAGCCAGGATATTATAATTTTCGTATTTGACGCTGGAATTGCTTTTATATCCTGTGGTGTTGATGGAACTAGAATTGAAAGAGAAAATGTTTTATATTTAAGTTGAAACAACTGTGAGATTCAGCCGTTCACCATCTTCATGAGTTCTACAGAAAAATTGACTTGTCTTTATGCCATCGCCAATTTTTGTGTATGCCAGAACCCAAACGCTGTAATTTGTATATTTCATAAGATTCTCGATCGTTAAATACTGATTGCTGGACTTAACAACGATTGGATCAGTTTCTGAAAGTATTTTATTATTAACGAATTCATTTGCATTCTGATCATCAATAGTACCGTATAGCTCATCAGCTGATATGTAGGATACCTTGTAGCCTTTAATTTTTCCATTTTGTCCATCAACATTTGGCGGTGACCACGTAATGTATATCGATGTCGAACTAAGAACATCACATTTTGGACTTTCCGGTGGTAATGATGGCACTACCATTCAAAAAATGTATTTTCAATATTTATAAGCTATTCTAAAAATGAAGCTATACCATCTTCTAGAGAGCTCACTAGAATCTCTTTGCTTGGCGGACCACTTCCTTGACTGGTATATGCCTGAACAACGATACCGTATTGGGTGAATTTATTTAAATTCTGCAGCAGAGTTTCGCCCCCAAAATGAGACCGTACTTCAACCGTTTTAAAGTTAAAACCCTGTGTTGGTCCAACGTCATCACTATTGCTTGCCATTTGATAACCCACATAGTAACCAAGCAAATTGCCATTCCAATCATCTTTGTCCGGTGCGTCCCATAGAAGAAAAACTTCGGTTGAACTCTTTGCTTCGCCGCGAACATTTAATGGTGGTCCAGAAGGCACTGTAGAAATATGAATAAAAAATTTAATTAAGTAAAATCTAAAATTATCATGCCGCCAAACCTTCTTCTAATGTTGTTATTTGGACGACTTCAGAAAATTCTGAAGATCCCAATTTATTTTCGGCTGACATTCTAATGTGATATGCTTTGGCCGGATGTAAGTTATTAATAGTTACCACAGTTTGTGTTCCAGTCACCGATATTCTATCAGCTACTTGCCATGTATCTATAAAAAAAAATTATTTCATTATCCTTCCGGAACTACTGACAAAACAAGGAAATGAACCTGAAATTAATTTGTATTGAACATGATATTCTTCTATGGGACTATTTCCGGCAAATGGCTGAGTCCATGTTAGTTGCAAGCTGCGTGATTGCTGTGCATTTATTCGCAAATTTTTTGGTTGTTCTGGCACTTCTTGAACTATCAAGTGCATAGACATTTCATCTAATCCAAAGGCATTGCTTGCCTGACAAATGTACATTCCAGTATCTTGGCGATATGTATGCGAAATACCTAATTCCGAGACCATTCCATCGTCTAGAATTTGTTCTCGTATTGTATATCTGGAAAAAAAAACCAAATTACAATAAATAATACAACCAATAAATAATAATTCTTACCTTGTATCTAGCGACTCATCTAAATGCTGTTGTGTATTTTGAATCTTCCATTTTATATCAATCGGCGTATCTCCCTGTACATTACATTGAACATGAACTTGCTTTCCTTTTGCCACCGAAATTTGTTTATTTTTAGTCGTAAAATGTGCCGGAACTATAAATGAACAATGCAATTCAATCGATTTTTGTGTTCAAAATAAATCGCAAATATTTACCATTAACCTTAAGGAAAATAACTTTACTCACACCAGATCCAATATTATTTTTGGCTTCACACAAAAAATGTCCTTGGGATTCTTTGGTAATTTTTTGAAAATAAATTGAACCATTTGAATCCAACGAAATATTTGGTTCATACAAAAAATCCTTATACTCTCCGGGTGTTGTTCCGATAGCTTTTTTCCATGTTATCGTTGGTTTTGGATAACCATCAGCCTGACAGTGAACGGTAACGTTTTGACCAGCCTGTGCGCTTGAGTCTTTCGGTTGGACAATCCACTTTGGCGGAACATTAACTGTCACTGGAACGGTAAATCGTTCAGTTCCGGCAACATTGCTTGCTATGCATGTATAATTGCCAGTATGTTCGGACGAAATATGCTCAACGACAAGAACAGCAGAATATTCGTCTAAGCGTCGTATGACTTCGTTTCTGTGCAGAAAAAGAAAGAAACGAATTTAAATCGAATATCCCCGTATAAAAGTCTATGTTACAACAATGCGAATGGAAAGTAACTTACTACAGGATTTTGTTATGTAACAAATGTAAGAAAATTAGAAAACCATGAATAAATTATGATGATAATTATATGACAAAGAAAATACTTTACTAAATGTGTTAAACAATTAATTACCTACACGTAACAATGGCAACAGATTTAAGTTTGTAATAGATACATTTGTTACCGCTATAACAAATTATGTATTTTATAGATCATTTGTTTCTTTATAAACAACCCTCTGCTTCCAATTGTGATTGACTAGCTAAACTAAGGCTTTTGTATTTTTCCATCTATAATTCTATACACTGCCAAATATAAAGACAACTGATTTCGGAATCTATTTATTTATTTAACAATGTAACAAATGCTTATTTTCTTAAATTCATATACAAAATAAATTATTCTCATTATTAAAAGGGAAATTTATTGAAGCGGAAGTGAAAAGGCAAACAATGTCTGAATATTGATTTTTCGTATTACCATTCCCGGAACCCTTTCACTGCGCCAACATAGTCTAAGAGGCAACGAAAATTAAAATTGAAACATAATTAAATTGACTGTTGTAATATTATCCCCCCCCCTTTAAAATGTCTATTAAGAAAAGGATATTATTCAATTTCAATCTAATCCATTTCCTCTATCGTTTACTATCTCTATACACACACACACACAAACATAAAGTGATTAAGTATTATTGCTTTTAAGCCTCATGGATCTATAGAGATATATTAATGTTGATTGTAGTTTGGAGATAATAAATAAATTGAAGAAAATATTTATGCTATACGAGAATACATACCCAGTGCCAATAAGTGGTTTGCCATTTCTTTCCCAACGAAATGTAACAGGAAGATCTCCTTCAAGTATTTGACATGATATTGCTGCCCGCATACCTTCCTTCAGCATATTTGTCATTGATTGGATAGGCATAATTTTTGGTGGAACTATAAATTAAATGAAAAAAAGAACAATCAAATCCTTATAATCCAAAGATAAACCGTTATTAATTGTGCAGAAATCCAAACACAAATACATACACATATATGTACACAAACACATACCTAAAACTTGTATTTCAACATTACGACGGGATGTCTGTTTCTGTTTGTTTTGTGCCATACACGTATATGTTCCGGCATCCTCCAAACGTTGCAACTGTTCTATCACCAATGTTCCATTGTTGTATGCTCTTTGTCTCCGATTAATGGGCAAAGTTTGTCCATCTAGATAAGTACAAATAAATAGTCATCAGAAAATGATTGTGTTTCAAAATGAGATTTGGTGGAACAGAAAACTTTTCCACTTTTATTATTGCCATTTATGGTGGGCTACAATACGAAATGGATTGGTATAAGTATATTTACTTACCTCGTTCCCAATGAATTTTATCTATAGGATAACCAGCAACAGGGCACTTAACGATTAAATCTCGTCCGGATATTCCAGTAATTTTTGGCATTTCACGTATAAATGGCAATCCATAAATGTTAACTTTGGCACTGTGCGAAACTCTATAAATATATGAAAAATAATATATATAGAAAGGAAAAATTTGTATTTGAATAGGAGATTTTTGTCAGATGGGAATATCCAAAGCCATTAAGCAAACTTACTTTCCAATTGTATTCTGTGCTGTACACATGTATTCACCTCCGTCCTCTTCTTTAACATTCGAAATGTTTACGTGACTGATAACATCATCATGAATGGTAACGTATTGACCTACTAAGAATCTTGAATTATCCGGAATCTGTAAAATGAGACGGATGTTTGTTAGTTCTATATGTATATATGTAAGTATATAACATGTACATATATAGATATTATATGTTGTACATGTATACATATATCCATCTAAGTATATAATCTATCTATATAAATAAGTTTTGCATTTATATTATTTTAACTTACAGGAAAACCATCCAGTGTCCATGTAAATTGGGGTGGTGGATTTCCGGTTGCCACACATTTCAATGAGACAGTTGGTCCTGGCTGCAGTGTTTGTTCAGAAAACCAATACAGTAGTTCGGGTGACGCGTCTATAAATAAAATAATATTTATATTTCATATCTCCATATATGTATGTATGTATGCAATGTATGTATGGTATATACATATACATATGATGAGACATATTGCGAAATCAAATTTCAAGATGACAATTTAATATGGCTTAAGGCGCAAATAAATGATTAACTTTTTAAGGTAAGATGGCAAATTTGCTATTTTACATCCATACGATACCGAAATACTATATACTCACTCCAATTACAAACAGATAGAGAAAATGTAATTTTCTTACCTTACCTCTTATCTATTTTAATAGATATTTTAAGAATTTAAGAATTTCAACTCTTGTCAAGATAAATTTCTACGCAAAAACCAACGAATGGCTCCATTTAATCTTTTAGAAGGGGGAACTCTCCTTTTAGGTGAGATAGATGTATCATGGAGTTGAATGCCATGGGAATACAAAGTGAAGAAAAATGAAGTGGAGGAAACAAAAGATGAGGAAAGAGAAGATGAAGAAAGAAAAAATGAGAAAAGGGAAAGGGAGGGGAAGGAAGGTGAAAGGGCTACAATCACTTAATGTGGAATTCATTTTTGATCTGTCACTCCCTTTATACATGTATGTCGTTACGTATATCTGTTTGTTACCTTAATTGTTATTTTAGCTCGTATATCAATTGCCGATATTTGATTATGGCCGTAAATATGTTTCGAAAAATGAAAAAACAGGGATTTGAAATGGAAATGAGTATCAAGAAATTATTTATAATAAGCAGATCTGTAAAATTCTTGCACGAATAAAATAAAATCAATAATTTTTATTAACACCAAGGCTGTTAGTTCTGCCAGCATTTATCAATCACTTGATAGTCTAGGAAAATTACTTGACTTTTTCGACAATTTTTTTTACAAACATTTTATGTACCTAGATCCTAGACTAAACTCAAATGGGCGAGAGGACAGCTTTAAAAATATTCCAAATATAAATTTAAAAAAAAAACAATACAATAGGCAAACTTCCAATTCCAATAAAATAAATCTATGCAAATAAGTATATATAGAGAACATGGTCACGAGTATAACTGTAAATTATCTATTATTAACGATAATCTTTATATGAAAATCCAATTCCCCCAAAAATTCCGAAAACATCAAACCCATTTTATACACATTATTACCTCCTAATTGAAGTTCAGCTGTTGATTGAATTTGTTCCCATTCATTTGATACAAAGCATTGATACATGCCCTGATCCTCCTTTTGAACCTTTTTAATAAATAATCTGGGTGGATCAGAATACGTCTGCAATAGAGGAAATATAAACTCAATTTATAGAAGTATTGCAAAACAAGATTGTGTGACATGTATGAATTTAAAAAAAAAAAAACAAAAATTTTGTTTTTTTTTGTTAGGTTTTTTTTCTTCTTCTTTTTTGGTTGTTTGTTTGTTACATTTAATACTATGGACATACATACCTCAATCCTACTATCACGCAAAATGGGCTTGCCATCATGCAGCCAATTAATGTCATGCACAGGATGACCAGATACTATACACTGAAATTGAGCATCTTTATCAACATCCACCGTTTGTACTTGAGGTTGTAAATGAGCAGTTAATGGAGCTGTAATGAAAATTGAGATTAATGATAATTTTTGGTTGAGGCTATGTTAATGTGTGTAAGTTGGTTGAGAAAATTACTCTAATGATGATAGTATAATACTAAACAATGTAATTTAGTCTTTTAGGTTTATTATTTCCTTGTTAACATTGAAGTAGCTTAGTTTTGTTATATACTAGGTAAAGCTGATATCGCACTTTCATATACGAGTAGAACAACAATGAAACTTAATCAATTAATTAATCTCTAATTAAAGAGAAATTGATAGGTATAATAACTATGTATGTATATTTTATGATTATGTTGTGAAATATTATATATTTGATGGTATAGAATTAGTATAGAATTTCCCGTTAAGATTCGTTTAAAATTCAGAGGATATTCTATATTATTAACAACTGTATCATATGTTAAGAGGGTCACCGATTCTCGATATGTGTATCTGACAAATCGCAGACTAAATCGGCCGTTTCCTAGCAAAAATACATTCATGATATTAGATTTTTTTTTAAGATCGAATCCAAATCAACCACTTCCAGGTCAAAAACCGAACCAACAAATAACCCAAATGGCTTCCCATGAAAATGTTGTTTGATATTCCAAGACTACTAAATATTTCGAAAATCTCGACCTTGATTCAATAGATGTTAGAACATGAAAATGAAAATGAGCTACTTCATCTAATTTGTGCCAACTATACCCACTAGCGCTCACACAAAAAAACACCCCTCTATAATCACATTTCTTAAGTGAACGAAAATGGTGAAATAATTTTAACATTTTATTTGTAACAATGCTCTGAAGCCATATAACCGACCCCATATAATAAAAAAAAAAAAAAACTTTAACAGAAAGGTATATTTGAATATCTTAATTTAAAATGATTCCCTATATTAATTTTCTCACACCCCCCTATATATTAACCTTCATTGAGGTACTAAAGCCCTATAATAAGAATTTTATTAAATAACAAAAAAAACCATTTTTAATTTTCTATTTTTGTTTCTTTAGGTATGTAAATAATTTTGAATATTGTGATGGGGAGAGATGCTGTGTAAACGTATCGGTATATACATATACCTATGTACTTCAAGTATAAATTAAATTAAATATGTACATAATAAATAAAAGAGATATCTAAGAGAATCTGACAACTCTGATTTATTGGTAGCTTAAAAATAACAAATAAAAATGAATTTTTGCATTATTTATTATCATGTACCTACCTGTTACAGTAAGCGTAACTTGGATTGTCTCTTCGCCGGCAGTGTTGTTCACCCAGCACAGATATTTCCCACTATCCTCCAATCGACCCTAAAAAAAAACACAAACACACACACACACACACAAACACATTCATACAAAAATGACAATAAATTAGGTTTTCCTTTTTTTTTTTTTACAAATTTTATTATTTATATGGGACGCTTAATCATGCGATAAAATGTCCAAACCAACAGGGAGTTTTTTTTTTTTTTTTTTTTTTAATTTGGGAAAATCGAAAAAGTTTTTCGAAAGTTATTTTATACCTACTTATAAATAATACGAGAGCCTACCTTTGTTATTTTTAATAATCCTGCTGAAACCATTGTAATTCGTTCGCTTAGCTGAAGTGGGAGCAGCTGTTCGTTTTCTTCCTTAAACCACCTTAGGGAAAGTTCATAGCAAACATTAGTTGGAAAATGTTGAGAAATTTCTTAGATATTTTATTATTATCATTCTTATTATTATTATATTGGAGATGGTGATATTTGATATTAGTATGATGATAGATTGATGATATAATTGGTATTTGATTGATTGATTGCGGATAAAATCCAGTTATATGAGAGTATCAACATTAAATACCATTTTGGATTTATTCGTATTTTTTATCTATGTATAATTGTATGTTATGTATGTACGTATGTATGTATACGATTACGTACCTATATGTTGGAACAGGATGTCCCTGGGCTATACAAGGCAACGTTGTTTGTCCATTTAAAATGACATGACGTAATGAATGTTTTTCGACATTAATTCTAGGTTGTACTAATCCTTTTGGTTCTGTTACAATTATCCTACCAGGATATGCGGATACTTGCATTTCACCTATAAAGTGTAAAAAAACATATGTATTTGTATATGGTAGGTATCTATATACATATATGTATGTATGTATATTAGGAAAGAGGAAATAGATTTAATTCTAATATTTTTTTTTATTGTAATTATCGATTTTAAAGACTATAATTTCAATAATTATTTTTCTGAATACTATAGGAATTATTTTTGTTAATGCTATGTTCTGCAGTCCAGTATAGGGTGCTCCATAAATTTTGACCACTCAAACAAATCTTCGAAGAAAGTATCTAATGTAACTGTACCCTAGCTAAGAACACATTTCAGCGTCCTGGCGCCTACGTCTCTGGTACACCACCATATCATCATTTCGGATAAAAATAGAAACAAAAAAAAATCAACTAGAAATTGTTGTCCCATTTCTGTTCTATTTCTGTTGAACGTACCTAAACTACTCAGGGTATTTCTACAGAATTGATGTTGAAGAAATTAAAAATAAAATTAAATTCCCAAATATTGGTTCCACATTTCTAAACAATAAAAATCCATCCCAAACTTACTTTTTGTTCAAATATTATTAGTTACTACACATGGCTAAAAATATATGGTCGAACCGGAAATGAAACCTAGAGCACCAGCTACATATGTATATGTAAGTATATATATTGAGTAAAGTTCCTATTAAGTAAATGCCTAATGTGATATCTAATATGAAGTAGGTATAGGCGAATTTGCTTGAATATATAAAAACTTATCTGTAGAAGGCAACATCTGGATGAAAGTATCTTTGAAAATAGATGAGTCTATGTTTATTTTGTTCTTATGTATTTTCTAAATAATTTACAACAACAAGAAACCACTAATCTTATATACAACAAAATAATTGAATGAATGCTTGTTTT
>JANSTT010016918.1:0-19235 GCA_026745375.1 Platyura marginata | reverse complement strand
ATTAAAAGGTATACAACACATACAATGTACATTTTGTTTGAATACAATTTAAATGAATTTTTGGGGTGGTATAGAACGTACATAGATGCATAGGGAAGATGTGGAATTTTATAGAGGACCACAGTTTGTGTGTCGATTTTAACGTTCACGGAAATTTAATAGCCAGATGGTCTCAATGCGCGCTTGGTAAATTTGATATTACCTTTAATTGTGGAGTTTGTTTTTTTTTCTACCGTAGATATAACGTACGTTTGAATAGAGGATTTCAATTTATTTGCTATTATTGAGGAAGTTCTAAACATATATTTGAATTAAAGAACATACTAAATTAAGCATCCAATTGAAAATAAATTGAAGTGAATCGAAGTAACAATTCCATTAACTTGTGGATTGTGGTTATGAACCCTGCTTTTTTACACGCTTATCATACGAATATTTTTATGACATCTCAATCTCTTATCTCTCAATCTTATAAAGGGCAATAATATCGCTCTCACACCCTATAAGAAAAACAGAAAATGCTCCTATCATGTGGTACAGAAAGCGTCACTGTACCGGAGCTTTTGTACGTTTTCATACATTTTTTATAAATTCTTACGGAACCCCTGTTATTAATTATGGATAGATAGATTTTGAGTTCAGACGTCCTATAGTACTTGATGCCGGGAGGGTTCATTGTGCTTGGTCAATTGTCTCCAAAAGTACCAGTGACTTTGTTCAAGAACTCAGCCAGTTGTGTCATGGCTTTAGGTCTTTGACATAATTTTCCTAGGTGAAGGAAAGGGTGTACCTGTTAACCGAAGAGGATTTGCTCTATATGCTGTCTCTTCTTTAGTGTGCGGACAACCTACTACATTTTATACGACTTTGAGATATACATATGTAGGTAGCAGTGATCAGTTATAGAACCCGTTACCTTACTAATTTGTTCTCTATTCAAGTTGAGAATTAGTTATAGATAAGACTTTCTCAACTCTCAAGACAGAAAGATAATATCTAACTATTAAGCTTACCATACTACCATGAGGCAGGTGAATATACATAAATGAAGTACGAAATTTCCTAAAAGGATTTTTATTGAAATGAAAATTTCATTGGAAAAACAGCATCCTGATTTGTTTCTTTTACATTTTAGTTTCGATAGATTTATGTAGGATCTAACGATACGTGTGCTAATTATTAGATTAAATACAAAAATTACTTTGAATTTGAATAGTACTATAATAATACTATGTATATGTAATGTATATTATAATTAGTACCAGACTACATTGTATACATACATCTCTATGTATGTTCATATTAATTTAAATTCACATAAGAACAATACTATGTATGTCATCCCCCTACAAAAATGCATATGTACCTACCAAGAAAAATGGTTTTAGAACCACAGCTTGTTTTGTTTAATAACAGAACAGTTGAGATCTACCCCTATACATACATACATAACATACATATACGATACGGTGCCAATCTGATTGCACTATGTATGACAAAAAATATAAATTGCACACGTTTTTAGGTGTATAATGAATGATATGTATTTTTGTACATTATGTACCAAATACACCCTATCTTAGTGTTCGTTCACCCCAATTTTGTACAGTGTGTCACATATGCAGAGAAAACTAATCGCATAGTCACATCGTCATACTCATTATTCCATTTATTCATTTCCATTCAATTCAAATGAATATCCATACGAAAAAAAAAAAACAAAATCAAAGTTGCCACGCGACCTGTTTCACATCTCTCTCTCTCTCACTCTCTTTTGTAAAGCTTTTCAATCCTCGTATATCCGCCGTTATCCGTACATAGTACGTATAAAATGTACGTAGCTCATGTACATAAATAAATGCATCGGAACCAGAAACATGAGGTAGAAACTACCTTTTTATTTATCCACCTCTAGCTTTTGTGCATGTTTTGATGAACACACACAAAGCCATAAAAACGGGGGATTGTAATATTTTTCCACTATTGTATTTTATTTTTTGCTTTGCCTGATTTAATCCGAGTGAATGAACAATTGAACAAATGGCATTTAAATTTTAAATCGACGTACGCGGTTGTTATACTCCTCTGTTCGTCTGCCTCCTGTTCAATATTTAGGGGTTGTAAAAATTAAGTAAGAGTAATAATGCAAGGTATGTAGATAAGGTATTGTTTATGGTTAATGAGATTTTTATTTATATTTTATTTTTTAAAGACCAGTTTTCCGAACAAATTCTATTTTTAATTTTATTTATTTATTTTTTACCAATTTATAATCCTCGCATCCTGATCATGATCGCCGCCTGGATTTTTTCCAAGCTTGGGGCAAGTTTAAATTGCTCTGATTGATGGATGGAAGTATTTTCAGACGATGTTATAAAAATTTTAAAAATGGAAAATTCAATTTTCAAAATATTTTTATCCATTCTCCGAGAAAAATGTTTTGTTTTAGAAATTATTTGCATAGGAAAATGGAAAATGTGTTTACTTACTAATAGACAAAAAATATCGAAAAAGTAATATTTCGGCGATCATCGATCATTATTATGAGACTTTTTTTATAGAAAATCAATTTTTACACTGTTTTGATCCAAAAACAAGCTAGACTAGACTAGACTAGAAGTTTACAGAGAAAGTTAGACATCATTTTTTAGAAAATTGATTTTAATCACAGTTTATTCGACTTAAAGATATTCTGAGTAAAATTAGCGAAATAATTTATCGTTTAGTGTAGGGGTTCATATTATAAAGAGAGCAACCCAAAAGGAGGCGCGTGAAGTGGGGGTGGTTGTTGGCGCAGTATTAAATACATTTTATGAATGTATAGGTAAAAATAATAACTATATACTGAATTCGAAAATAATATCATCGCAAGGATCCCTTTTATCTATCTAAAAATTAATTTATGGCCGTTCTAATACTTCTATTTACATCTGCTTTTTTTTCGAATACGATAATAATATTTTCGAACTTGCTTATTCACAGTTAGCAACACTTGCGGTATGGCAATTATAACATATTCACGATGGTTTATCGTTTATAAACAAAAATATTTGCATGAACCCATTTTTTTTAGGGGGCACGAGATTGAAATAATTTAGGCGACACTTATAAAAAAGTTGAAAAACCCCTGGTTTAGTGTAACAAACTGTATAGTGTATATACCTACATAATAAAAATAAAATTTATTTAACGTTATTTGATAATAGGGAATTATCTAAATCCTTATATCCTTATCCAATTAGGTTTTTTTTTTTATATTTGTAAAGAGATATGAAACGGCAGAAATTAAGGTACACCCGCACATTGGGCTATGTACTATCCATATATGTAGGTATGTAATATAATTATGTATTTATATTTATACCTATTGGAGGCACTAAAAATGGGTTTCCTCTGGAACTACAAATTATATAGTAAATGGTTTTTTATAAATTCAAATATTTAATTTATAATAAATAGATGTTCTTATATATTATTGTATATATATTACCTATGTAGGAGTTTGACTTCATAAAAAACCAACATCTTGCAAACATCTTGAGTTTTAAAAGAAAATAACACAACACGAGCTCAATTCAACTTTTCGGAAATCCTATTATAAATAAAATTAACATAAATCTATTATATTAACACCTTTATTTGTGTATTTAAGAAACACAAAAGATTATTCTCCATAAAAAATCGAACAATTCCTGTAGCATGTGCTTGCAACAAACGTATTATCCCAAAGTTACATATCTGTATAGGATAAATTCCGTTTTGCAATTGAGGATTTGAGAAAAATAACAAAAAAAAAAAAAAAACCAAACCTTTGGGATTGTAATTTCACACCAACAGAACCCACCTACATAATACCTCTACAAAATTTATGGTTCATTTGGTCAACAAATGCTAAGATAGTCTTTTTTGTTGTTGTTGTTGTTATGTTTGACATGAGCCTTATCTTTGAACACGTCATATGAAGCCCTTCGATGTTATTAGGTACCTAAAATAATTTTCTTGGCATATTGATAAAAAATAGATTTATTAATTTATGGACACTGGCACCTTAATAGCTAATAAAAATTTAGTATACCGTCAGTGTTTAAGAATTTTATCTTTTTATATACGAAAGAGACTCCTTCAAATAAATAAGTACAAAAATATGACTAGACAGTAAATGATTTTAAATTGAATTTGATTGCAAATAGCATGATGGATTTTATTTTTGCAAATGCGATATATGCAAATGAATGCAAAAATTTACAATAAAAGCGACTTGCCTGCTTTAATAATCAAATTAGAAAATATACTTAATGGAAAATTTTATTTTTAATCTTTTTTGATTTATAATTTTTTTTCGATTCTCCAATAAAATTTTGAGCAAATCATCAAAATATCCAAATAAAAACTGGGCATTCAATTAGCTTTTAATTTTCCATGAAATGTTGTTTCATTTTTAGAATTAAATGTATATTTTTGAGTGTTGAGTGATTTTCTCAAAATTTCAGAGCCCATTTTGCGTAACAAAATTAAAAATCCATCTTGTCGCTTTTGCTCTGTATATAGCGTATACCGAAATACAGGGTTTCGCCATGACAATTATGCAGAAACTACTGGATTTTAATAAGTTTTTGAGTGCATAAATTGTACACCAACATTCCAAAAGTGAAAATTTCAAAATGATTGAACTTTTTAACTTTCATACCAATATATTTTCCACTTGAATACCTACATAAGTAAAATAATATATAATTGTAAATTTGTCCGCCAAAATATCAAGATTGCCGACTGCTGTATTTACTACTAGATTTTACATATATGTAAGTTTTACAACATATTAAAATATAACATTTTTCTAAATGGATATGATAAATTTCATTAAATTTTTTTATTTTACATTAATCTCATTTTTAAACAAAACGCCCACAACTTCATGCATCCGCGATTTTTCTTGTCTCTCGACGTTTTTAAACGTGATGTATGTGATGGCAAAAAGGAAATCCTTTTAAAAAAGTTATGATAATCATAAAACATTGATGCGTTTAACATTATACAATATTATATATGAATCATCAGAGTAGTGAATTTTATCTTACTTTCTTTCATTTTTTTTAAAGTGCTATTTTTTATTATTGTTATAAATATGTGCTGAATAGAGAAAAAAATGGAAAACGAAAGCATCTATCATTGTGTTACACGTTAGATAAAATTTTTAATTAAAAAAACTATGAAAATAAAATTAATTATCTACATAAGGTATATATAAGGTATATAGGTATATAGGTGCCTATACATAAATACAGTAATACATCTAAATATTTAATGTTTTCTTATGTAGAATACACATAACTAGCGCACTCTCTGTGAGCTATTCGAATTAAAAATAAGAAGTTTTACAAATTTTACCTCTTTAATCTTAGTACCTTGCATGAATGGGTACAAACGAAACAAAACAAACAAAATGAACAGCGTCTGCGTTTATTTCTCACTTGCACTCATTGAAGAAATGGCAGCACGTAAAATAAGGCTCCACCTACAATGGTAGGTGGAAGAATGATTTTAATGCTATAACGGCGCTTGGTGGGGTATTTTAACGTAAGATTCAAACAAACACATACCTATCTAGTGCACACCGCTACTACTTGTTCGTAAATTTTTTTAATATTTTTTAAACTTCTAAAATAGTGTAAATACTTACCTAGTCTTACCTACATTTACATTAGGTTTGTTTTGTAGATTTTTCTCCGAAACACTGTGCGTATTGTTTTTTTTTTAGTGTTTCAACTAACCATTAACCCATACACTATATATATTTTAACTTCAATCCTGTTATTTTGTATATTTTTTTACTTTATTAGTAAACATACATAGACTAGAAACATCTCTACTAGCCACATTTTCATTAAACAAAACTGCTATCTCTTTCTATATGTATTACTAAAAAACACCAACTACTTCTCCTCCGGTGTGCTACAATCTTACTTACAATGGCCATCGTTTACATTACACAACACACAATACACACCACACACAATAATATAATATAACGGGTCCATCGGTACACAAAACTTCGTTGTGCAATACACGAAAAATAACTCTCTTTCGCTCTTTTCAGCAAATATGTTACCCCTCATATTAAAATGTGATGCTCATCTCCGGGCCACCATAGTACGGCGCGTATTGTGTATTATTTGACAAAATCCTGAATGTATTTAGGAAAAACATTGCGTACCTTTCCCGTTAGTTTTCAGAGATTATTTTCAAATAGTAGCGACTCAATCGTCGCCGCGATAGCACGTATTTTTCCATTCTCGAATAGTCTCAATCTGTGTGGAAAACGGTTTTTCATTTTCTACTATAGAATAAGGAAACTCACCTCAAATGAAAGAGTTAAAAGAAGTGACGCGATCGTTTTGATTTGAATAGCACAGTGTTTTAGATGGGAAAACTGATTATTGAGATTTTTGTTTTGATGTGATAGGCATAAATAGTGTGAACGATACTAATTAGAATTTTTAAAAGTAAAATTTTTGAAGTGAAAGTTATTTTATAAAGAAAACAAAAAGATTTTTTTTTAAAAAAAAGTGAATTTTGTTCCATATAGTGAAAATACCAAAAAGTGATAATAAGAAAAAAAGAAAAACAACAAAAATGATTTTGTACTTAAAAAAAATATTAAAAACAAAAATACGTCATCGAAAATGATTTCAAATATAATTGAGATCTATTTACAAAAAATAATGACTCAGTGTTGAATATATAAACAATGTATCAGCATAATATTATCTACCTGAGAAACAAAGCCTACTACTACCACAGATGCACCTGACTAACAATTTTGTTTTTACTTTGTTCATTTTTTGGCTAATGTGGTGAAACCGTAGTTATTTTATTTTTTTGTTTTTAATCAAAATTGTACACTTTTTGTACATTTTCGAAAAAAAAGTGTATGGTTCCAAAGTGTTGTTAGGTTGAAATAAAACACACACAAAAAAGCATTCCAATGTTGTCTTGTTTGGTGCCTCGTTTTGGACAAGAAGTAGACAAAATAATGCCATCTTCACCTGCTGCATTTTCATTACAATGTATGTATTAAATTAATTATTATATTATAGCTAGAATAACACCATTCACAATTGAAAATTATTAACCCAGTAAATAAAATTAAAAAACATTAAAAATTTAAAAAAATTTAAAGACGGACACATTTCCACGTGGATATAGACATTTTCTTATAAATAAATTAAATTATTTTTCATTGTTGTGCATAATAATTGAAGTAAATTATAGATAAATTGAATTGAAATTACACAACGATTTTACCAAAAAAAAAACAAAAAACAAAAACCTAAAAAATAGCTCTGTAATTACCTATGTAGAAAGAAAATTTTTCAGAAAATATTAAATTTTACGTTTAAAAATTCTTAAAGATTTTCGTTACGCGCGAGTGTGAATTTTGGGTGTATTTTATTTATTTTTCGAAACTAATTTTAACAAAGAATCAAACTCAAAGAACAATAGAACTTTTTTTTGGATTTTTAAACCGAGAAATTGTTTAACAAATTTTTTTACTTTTTAACAAAACTTAGCTTTAATAGAAATATTTTTTAAGTGATTCTTGGTTAATTTGCTTGTTAATTTTTTTCTAATTATGCCTTAAGCTCGGTGCGGGCTTATCAATTTTTCTTTGCATGTTGAAATTCATTCTTTTTTGAGACATTCATATCTAAGTAGAAAATATTTTCTTGCTGTACAAATAATATTTCAAATTTTAGTTAAGTATAGACAATTTTAATCAAATTAATTTTATAGAAATGACTAAGCTTTTTGTTGAATTTTTAACTTTTAATTAATTCTTAATCTTTTACGTACATATTTTTATCCAGTACCAATTAGCAGTTTTGAATTTTAGTTTGAAAGTAGTTTTAAGTAATTAGAGAATTACAATAAGTAGTCGCTTATTTCTTAACACTAAAGTAGTTAGTTAGCTATTTCTATCATTTTTAAATACATAATTAGGATTATGAGTTTTGTTAATTGAAATCAAATACAAGTAAAAATTAATCATAAATATATTATCATTATTTATTATGTATATCATGATAAATCAATGACAAAGTAAGATGGCTGGAATGAGCCAAAGTAGTTAAGTTTCCTACTTGTATACTTACTTAATATTAATTACTATTGTTTTGTTCGTTTTTAAAACTCCATCTTTTTTTGGTTGTATACAAATACCAATGAAAGTAAAACAGTCGAAGGCATTTTATGTACATTTTATTGGCTGGTTTTTCTGTCGTAATGAATCAACATTTTTTATATGGAATAACCATCTAATTACGTATCGTTGATAAGAAAACTTCTAATTTGACTAATTATCTTATATTTAAACCGTAGTAATTAGTAGAAGTGTTGCGTAAAACTTTTTTTGAATGCCAACTAAAATTGGTTGGGAATTTAATAAAATAAGTAATCTAAATCTAAAATATCTTGCTCATGAAAATTAAAAGAGGATTTACTTATTCTGATTCTTTATTTTAAGATTTTTTATAAGTACTTAATATTAAAAAATCCAAATCTTGTATAACTATCTCCTATCGGTTTTATCGTTTAACTTAAGTAAATAGGTACTTACGCAAGAATTATTTATCATCTCTTAACAGTCTTGGCTTGAATCATGGTTTTAACATGGCTGTAGGGTAGGGTAACCGAGCCATCATTTAAACAAATTTACTCGTGTCGTATTTAGGACAATTATTATTTTGAATTGAAACTATAAATGTACGAATTTTACATTTCTACAGATAATTATTTAGAACCTATACAAATACATATCAATCTTAGAAGGTACTTATATCCTGTCTTCTCTTAAATTTGTTTCTAACTATATTTTATCTTATAAGTATTTAAAAATAGTACATAAGTAGTCAATAATTCATAGATAGATTGAGGGTGCTTTCACCTTTGATACGACAAAATATATTTCAAGATTATTTTAAGAAAATATATATAAGTATACTTACATGTACTTTCTACAACAATAATTTTTTTTTAATACATATTAGTCGATTACGATGGAGCGAAAACCCCTCTCGCTAAAAAACCGTGTGCTATAGTGGACACAAAGTCTCTAGTTAGGATTGTCTAAAAACCAAAAAAAAATTATTATCTTGTAGCTAGTGATTGCCATTCTGGCGTGAACTAGAACTAATTGAATCAACGAGTAATTCGCTACCTCGGATTGTTTTATTACCTACAATGTCATAATTTTTGAGAATTCAGGAATGATACCTAGCAGATATATTTTAGAGACTTTAAACTTTTAAAATATTAAATATGGAACACTAAAAATCAAGATTTTTTTTATTTCAAAGTTTTGTGACTGGACGATTCTGAATGTATGACCTTTTTCCATATTCATAAAAAATTGTGATGAATTATTTTCTACCTTCGCCATCATATCACATCCTACACGATGTTTTTTTGATTTATTTCAAAAAAATCTCAAATGATATGCCATAGTGATATATAATTTTTATATAGAAAGGTGTCTGCATAAATTTTTAAAATAACGTAATTACTCTTTATAAATTGAGATTCGGGCAGAAAAATGTCTTCGCAAACGATCAACTCTTAAATCAATTTTGTAATATACTTTGAATTATCCGCCTATTAAATTTGTGTAAATTTAAAAACAGAGGTATGTAAAAAAAAAACATTTCCGTTCTGTTTTTTTTTCTTCATAATGTTATTGAAATATTTTTTGATTTGATTACTTTGTTGCATTAACCTCCAACATTAACCTTTTTCTATTAATATAGTTACTTACTTAAATTCTTTTAATATTTAAAAATCACCAGAAACAATTTCACAATTTAATATTTCAAGTATCCTGTTAGGGGGGGGGGTTAATATTCTATGCCGATTTTCTACAATTTTCTATCTTTAAAAAAATTACTTAAACGAATAATAATTAATAAAATTCTGTAGAGACACCCTATTATTTCAATTAACACTACTTCGATCAAAATGGTTTACACAATAAATGATGATATGGAAAAATATTCTATTTATTACCTTTAAATGTATTGTACAAATCACAAAAACAGATATTCTATGGCCATTTTTAATTAAAACATCCTTGACTATAGATGATGTCATCTACCTTGCATACATACACACAATTACTAACATTCATTATAATAAAATACTCTTCAAGTTATCCGCCTCTTTGTAGCATCAAATATTTAATGCAAAATAAAAAAAAAAAAAAATTGCCATTAATTTATTTAATAAAAAAAAAGCAGTAAATGCGCGTTCCTATACCCATACCTACACACAAAAATAGTCTGTCATAAACACATAAAAGATAATTTTCATATATCGGGCATTGTGAATTTTTACACCTCTCTGGGATTTAGGTATTACGGTCGGTCAATGCTAATATAATTTCCTGGATGTCTTTTGGCCATATAATACCAAACCAACGCAACGGTGTTGTGTGATTGTCATGAATTTGATTTCCCAGGAAGTTGTTAATTGGCGACTGTAGGTTGGTTTAAATTTAAAAAAAAACACACAAAAAATATCTTGGACCGGTGTTGTTGTGGCATTTTTTGTTTGTTTGTAGATAGGTTTGACCATGTGGTTTTAAGTTGCATTTATATTATAGTAAGTAGTGTGTGTAGTAAGTATTAATGCAGCTTAATTATTATTTTTCCCTGAAATCCTAGAATAAAGCTGTCACACCCGTAATGGTTAAATAATTAATTATTTTTGAAATCATTCACATAATTATTTCTTTAAATTTGTAATTTTTATTCACAGACTGCAATACTTACTTATCATCGCAATATAACTGAACTATGATTTTTAATTTAATTAACTTAATAAATTTATATCGTACTAAAATGCCAAAAAAAGTATTAAATATTAATTATTAATCAAAAAAATTTGGCAACTGTACTGAATAAATCGTCCACATCATAGAAAAACCGAAAATATGTCTTACTTAGTTTCATTAATTTTGTTACACTTTGAGATTATACTTTAATAATAATGACGCAGAGCCCAAAGACATTTATTATTACACACCTCACAGAATTTTAGTGATCAATTAAAAAATCACCTATCGAATGAGTTATATTTTAAAGTTAAGACATTCATTGCTGATGTTTTTACGATCTGTAAAATAGGACATACAAATAAAATATTCTGTTGCGAGATTTAAAATTAGATCTTTTTTAGTAGATGCTGTTAAATAATCTAATAAATTTTTCGTTTTTTTTTTTTATGTCAAAAAATTGGACACAATGATATTCTATTTAAGTAAATAATATCAAGGAAAAATACTGTTTTTGATGTACCTACTACAAGGTAATTTGCTAAAGAAAAAAAATTAGAATCCTTAAAATTTTATTTAATTATGGAATCCTTTTAAATTAATTTTAATTTTATTTATAAGTATTTATATATTTAATCCTAAAAACAAATTTAATTAAATAGATTCACAGATCCCAAAACACTCTGTTATGCCTACTTATCATCCACAATATAATAAAGTTCCATTGATAGTCCTTTTTGGTATACAAAATCTTGACAATAAATCAAATTAAATATCTACCTGCTATGATTATTCTTTAGTACCGCAGTATATATATATACTCGTTTCCTTCGTGACTCGTGCCGTCCTTTAGAAATCTTTTATTACCTGTTTATGTGCGAACTGTGTGTTTGTTTATTGTTGTTGCAAAACGATTCGACAGGTCCTATATGGGATATACATTATTTAAGCTACCTTTTATCATACGAACATATCGAAAGGAACAACAAGGACTATTATAGGTGGGACGTTTAACATTGTTTGGTAAACAACATTAATAGGTGATTATTTTGTTGGCATTCAGTAGCAAAAGTAAATAATACAGAATACCTACAGGTGTATTGGTGATGGGATTACGACAGGTAGGCTTTTTTGTGAAAGTAAACGGAACAAAGAGTTAAGAGAGTTTTTGAAAAATAAGAATTAAAAGTAGGTAAGAATTGGGTTTGTAATTTGAATATGTAGGTAATAAGAAAAATAAGAGAATTTAAGTTGTTGTATGAGAATTTTAATTCCAGAAGAAAAAAGAAGCTAAAAATTGCCATTTTTATATTAAAGTTTATAGATTGTAGAGTTCCAACAAATTTAGGACTTAACTGAAAATTTTACCCTAAACCTGATTTTATATTTTATTTTTACTGAATATATGTAAAAAAAAACTGGGAGCAATATATATTTTCTCTCTCTCTCTCTCTATTTCTCTCTGATTAAGCTTAAAAGTTTGCTGCACAGCTTATCGCTCAAAATCTGCTTTTTACGACAAGGAACAAGAACATTGATATCTGAATCTAGAACAATTTTTTTTTTAGAAAAATATGCTGTGCAATAAAATTTTTAGAATTCATAAAAAATTAAAAATTAATTTACATAGTGCGTCATTCATGTGCGATTTTAAATTTAAATAATTTCGAATAATTAAAAAACATTAGAACGAATAATACATAAATTAATTGAACATTACTCATCGATAAAAATTATCAAGTTATCTACGAATGTAGATGTGCATACCTACCATAATCATATTAAAAATGCAAATGTATAGGAATAATATTTAAAACCATAATAGCCTTATGACTAATGTGCGTTTTATGTTTTTGCAGTGATTCAGTATTTTTGATAATAATTTTTCAAAAATTGTTTTTATTTTAGTCAATTCCGTAATTTGTTTCTTAATTAATTTTTCCAAATATTGTTATGTTAGTAATAGTTTTAAGATAATATAATTACTTATCAGTATAAACTAATGAATAATATACAGTAATACGATAAGAAGGATATACAATTAAATACATATGTAAGTATGTACAGTAGATACTTAGATGACGTGCGTATTAGTAATTGTTATTATATATAGTATAACTATTTAATTGTTATTATTTTTTATTCGCCAATATTGACAAATTAAATAATTAAGTTTAGGAAAAATGTGAGCCTACTTTTGAATTAATAATTATATCTAGATTTAATGTGCCAATTCGACTTTTATTATATACTACGTATACTACGTCTTCATATTAAATTGCTTAAGTGATCAATTCTAAATTATTATTATTGCTATTAATTGAAGCGCCACAATATTTATTTGAAGTTAAATTTACATTTAAAAATACATATTTGTAAGATTTCTATACTTATAATCCAATGCACTAATTATTTTGTAATAAATTTATAATATGCATGAAATTACATTTGGCCAATAATCAGGTCTGTTTGTATTTTAATATGCATATACTTAACTTATGCATAAATACTTGCTTAAGTATATTATTAATTAATGTTTTCTAAATAATAAAGTCGTTCTCATGTTTTCTATGGACTGTGAGCATTATAGTTATGATCAGTAAATTTTGATATTAAATATTCAATTAAATAAATATAAAACTAAATTAATGTGTTAGGTAATTATTATAGCCTTACCCACTTGATAATAATAATAAAGTCTTAAATATTTTTTCATATTCATTGTAAGTACACTTAACTCTTTGATCAAAATATATGCTCCACTTAGTCCACTAAGTGAAAATTTAAAAAATAAAAAGTAGCCTACTTCAAAACTATCTTGTAAAAATGTTCGCAAAATTTTTAAATTTGAAGTTAATTTCGAGTACAAAAGTTGTGTTGTTTTATATGAGTATTACTGTTTCAGAAAATTCGAAATATTCTCCGACTGGAGTTATTTCCGACTGGAGAATTTTCTTATTTTAAGTGAAAATTTTGTCATTTTAGTACATTTTAAATTAAATCAATTTTTGACAATAAAAAAAAACGATTAATTCTTAAATTAGGAAAATTCTCGAAAATACTCTGTGTAGCAGCAGGTTTGTCATCCACATCGACACAACAGTAGATTCAGAAAGAAATGAAATGTTACGAATCAATAAACTTAGGTATTGGAGTGACATTATATGTTCCAACGTCAATATTTATTTGACGTATATGTTATATACCTAACTTGAGGAGGAATATCTAGTAGATACTTAAATAGTTAAATGCAAATTGTAAATAACGCATCCCGATAGCTGGACACCTTGTGAAACTACATCACCCTTGTCCTGCCAATACAAATCAGTAAATTTTATACAATCTGACAACTGCGTAGTTATTTCATTAATTTACCGATTAATAATAATACAATAATTATGTCAATAATTAGGTAATAAATAACAATGAAAAACTAACGTCTTAATATACATACATCTGTAAGAAAGTAAATATGTATGTACGTAATTATTAAGAAATAGAAAAGTGTAAAATATTGTAAACAAACATTGTTATTATTTATTTTTTACGACTCCATCCATATTGCACACATTACTTAACTTATGTTAATCGTTAATTGTGATTTTTCAGATTGTTGACAATAACGTACATAAAAAAAAATGTCTTAATTGTATCAGATGCATATCAAGATGAAATAAAAATTTTAATTTTCATTACTAACATTCACTTACTTACATTATTATTATGCAAATGCCAAAAATCAAGTACATATTACACCATCTTATTGGCAATAGCAGAAACTGAACAAGACAGAGAGTATTTTTGTTTTTACTCAATTTTCCACGAAAAACTAATACAGTCGGAAAATCTCACACATACACCGGAAAATCATCAGATTTTTCAATACATTTCTAATTTAGGCTCAAATCGGCTGTCTCGTTTTTCTGCTGCTATTTCTCACATACCAAATGTATGTAAGAAAATTCCAATTTTTCGGTTTTTCTTCTTAATTAGAACTGATGATTTTTTTTTTTTTTGTTATTTATTTTATCTTTGTTATGTATACATATTCACATACATATATAAAGTAGGTAACATCAAGCAGTAAGTATATACATATGTACATACATATATCTACATTACATACATATGATTGAGTATAATAAGAATTTTTCTTTGTTTACTTATTGGAATAGCTATTTCTGTCTCTACGGCAAAGGTACTTTATTTTTCTTATTATATTAGTAAGTACATATGTGGAGATGAAACAAAGAAATATCTCTTGGCTGTAAATTTATTTTCATTTAGATTTTTTTTTTTTTTATTATTTCTTTTGTGTTTTTTGTTCGGTTTTTAATTTCCACACACAAAAATAGATTATGCTACAATTATACCATCAGGTTACCGTCAATTAACCTCAGATATTTAACTCTAATAACAATCAATTAGAAAACATTATAACGGTGTTCGATTTTTTGGAGCCACTCCAATGTAAATAAAAACATTAAACATATAAAAACAAAAAAAAAACAAAAAAAAATTGGCGCCATTATGGTGAGACATGTCAAAATATCAATGTGCAGTAATTGTTCTTGAAAGACGTGTAAAAATACTTTCACTTAAATTAAAAATGTATGAGCATTAGGCTCATTAATAAATTATTAAATTAGCCATTTTAAATTTAATTTCATTTTATCTCGGGACGCTCTAGAACTTACAGATTATTTTCACGTCGTGTGGGTAACATTCCAATGGAAATTGTTTTTATTCACTAATTTTACATTTTAATTAATTGTAGTTGATTGATTTTTAAATTTTTGCTTAAAGCCCTATGAAAATCTAAAATGTTCGAAGACAAAAAGATTTTTTTTTAATTTCATTGATTTTTATTAATTATGATAAAATTGAAATTAAGTAACAAGGTGAAGCTTTTTTTTCATTATTTATATTTTTTTGTGTATTCGTGTGAAAATTTCGTGAGCTTTTTAACAAATTAAATATTACATTTTTAAACAATCATGATTGCCACGTCTAATATTAATGACATGAAAAACTAAAATTTTTAAATTTAAATTGACAAACAGAAAGTACCCACTAATAACTATATTACTTATATAGTCATTAAAGTAGGTTTTTTGCATTAAATGAATTTAAAAAAAAGGCGTGTCTGTAAGTATGGTAAAATAAACATTTTATAAATAAATTTTAATTTCACTACTATTTTCTTACATTTTTGGACAAATTTTCGCAATAAATGACGAATGAATTTCTTTATATTATAGTTTAGGTTGTTTTGTCTATTTTTATCTATGGATATATCTCTATATATTTAATTTCTTAAACATATAGTCTTAAAAAACATAAATTATTAACATTAAAATATGTGTATACAATTTGAAATTTTAATAATCATAATAAAAATGTACAATAATTTCTAATATATAACTCATCTAATAATAAATGAGACCTACCAACAAGATAGGTTTTTTTTTTATACAGAAGAAAAATCCCCAAAGTACAATTTAATAAATTACATAAAATAAATTGAAATAAATATCAAAAATAAAACAATTAATAAAAATATTTTGTTTTTGTTTTCACGAATAATTTTACAAAAAGTATATTTTATCTGTTTACCGGGTATTTAATCTTTCGACCAGGCACTTAATATATTGCTGAGTTAATTTAATATCACATCAAAAGCGATATTTTAAAATATTTGCGTAAAAAGTTTTTTTTTTTTTTTAGAATTCACCATATTGTTTTTCACTTGATTACTGGCTACACATTAATTGGTTTTCAAAAAGAAAATTTTCTTGTTTTTTTTTATTTAAGAAAAATGTCTAGAATTTTTCTTTCACCAATTATTTAGTATTAAAAATATACTACCGGTGAATCACATTGTTAATGTGCCTACCTATTAGCAGATTGTTTTTCTTTTGTGTGGATGATTTTAAAATTAGTAAAAAAAAAAATTTATATTTTTCTGTTGTTATTCAATTTACTAAAACAATAAATAATGTTGATGATGGTTGCGTTACTATATACAAAAACGAAATTAATAGAAAATGAAGGAAAAAAAAAAGAAGAAAATCTTTGACTTGGGAAAATTCAAAAATGTCATGTTTTTTTTACGTAACACCATAAATTTAATGTCTTTACTCTTATTTTAAATTTATTGTGTATTTTCAGTTCGTTTTGGTGAATATTATGTGTGGTCGCGACTATAGGTTTTTTTTTTTTGATAAAATCTCTGCTTGTGCTCGGTTTCGTTATTATTATCATAAAATACAGACAGACAGATTTTTTTTTTTTTTGAGTAATCCAAAACAATAATTTCTGGTATATACACACATTTTAGCGAAAATGTTTATTTGGGTTACCTTTGATTTCAATGCTTACATTTTCCACAATATTTCTCGTTAATATACCAGAGAGATACATCTCTAGTGACATGCAAATTAATTTATGTACACAAGTGCGATGTACATGTACGAGAGTATTTGATAATAAACATTTTTGCCAATTTTTTTAATTTTTTGTTTTTTTCTATTTTATAGAAAAAAAAAGAAAAAAAAAATTGCGGAAACATGTCGGGTGAGAAGTTGCGTGGTTAATATTTTTTTGATATATTTATTGCGTCAGTAATAATAGCAAACGATTTCTTTTTATTTCAATGATTTTATTACGATGGTATATAAGTAAATTTTTATATATATAGTGTATGTATACATATTTTCTTTTTGGTTGTATTTTTTTTATATTATTTCCATATGCCTTTCATTCATAAATATTTCCGCAAGTTTGCTCTCATTATTTTATCACTGTAACAAGGTCAATGGGTGAACGGAATGGATTTGTTGTCTCTATATTAGAGAGAGAGAAAGCTAGAGACTGAGAGAAAAATCCATAAATTTATTATTAAAATTTATTCACGGCAATGACAGAACGAGTAAAGCTCATGAGATAAGAATTTATTAATTAGTTACACTATTTTTCCTTCAATATTTGATAAAAATATGTAAAAATAAAATTCAGTGAGTACACGAAATTTTTTATTTTCCTAATCAACAAGCCATTCAAGTGTGGAATGGTAAAAAAATGACGTATAACTCCAATGATAATTAAAAAATTGAGAAAAAAAAACTTGTTGCGATAAGCGTTTTTTTTTTTAAATTGTCTTCCAAAGTACAAAAAGTTGCCAACAAAATTACGATTAAATTAAAAGCATTTATTTTGGAGAATGTACCTATACAATGTAAGTACTTACTTTTCAAAATAAGAAATCATTAAATACCTAATAAGAGAATGAACTAATTACATCGATTATACATCGTTTTATTCCGTAACAGAACCTGACACTTAACAATAATACAATCATACGTTTTGGGAGTTCTTTTAAAACAGAGCCCCTGGTGCAACATTAGTTTGTGTTCGCCCTAGGTCATTGGATTATTGTCAATTTACTACAACACGAACTCATTTAGACTAGAAATTAATGTTTTATTAAAATTTAGGGAAGGAAGATGTAAATGTGTACCACCATTGGTACTGTAGGCCTATAAGTATAAATAAAACAGAACTTTGATCAATTTCCTTAACTAAACCGCGCACTTTATGCTGATAAAATTCATGTTAGACAATTATACTTTTTCATTCTTTTGATCTATTTTTTCCCCATACCAAAAGATCCTTATGCTTGTCTTGAAATTTATTTTAAGATGCATACCGTCTTATAATTTGACTAATTTGACAAGTGCACTATTTTAATTATCATTTATAAAAATTAACCTCATTATAATAAGCTTTTAACCACATTGTTTGACAAGATATTTTCAAATTTGTGTTAGTAAATCAAACAACCGTAGGCAATAAATTATCAGTAATCTTTATAAATATACTTCTTTGACTTGCTTTCTAACATAAACAATCTATTTATTTCTTAACCAATATATGTAGTTGTTGCACAACAAAATTCTATATATGAACATAATAATTCTACATTACATATATGTATGTATATAGGAATATTTAGCTCTATCTATACCTATAGGTAATATTTAACACAGAAAAAACCTAACAAATTAATTTTTTTAATTGCACACATTTTTTAAAATTATTTTTACATTCCCAAAAACCTATACAAATTAAAGGCAACCACAAAATGGTTTGTAAAACACCATGTATCCACCTAATTTATAAAACATGTGCTCATCTATCATTTTTCCCTGAAACATTTTCATATATTGAATGAAGGGAACTTTTCCATTTTTTTTTTTTTTTTTTTTTTTTCAACGAAAAGCATTAATATCTTCTCTGAACTAGAAAAAAAAATTTGTAGTAAATTCCATCGACATAGTCATTTGCTGCAATATATCCACGCCATTTTTCTCTTCTTTTTTTTCAATTGTATAGTTTTTGGGAATTATTT
>JANSTT010016917.1:0-19246 GCA_026745375.1 Platyura marginata | reverse complement strand
ACGATCAATTTTAATTGATGAGAGCGTTCTTCAATTAAAATTGACAATTAAAATTGATCGTCTATGGGGCCCTTAAGTTACTAATGTCTAATAACTAATAAACTATGTAACTACACTCACATAGATTTAAAATATTTTAATTTTTTTCTCACTTAGCAACGAAATAAATAATAACAAAAATTGTCTAACCCTTCATTTGTCTGATACCATGTAATATGCTCGCTATAGGTAGCTATGAATACATCATTTTTATTATTGGGTGCTATTATGAGCTACAGAGTAATTTTCATAGCTTGTAAGTGATAATTTGAAGAAAAAAACTTCTTAGTAAAAAAAATTTCCTTAAAATAACAATTTATTTCAGATGACAAAGATAAAAATAGAAATTGATTATTGTCTGGCGATATAATTTTGTTTTGTGTTATCGACGAATCAAGCAATAATATCGTAAGTCGAAAAATTCAATTTTTAATAGTGGTATTTTAAATATTTGGATAATTTGAAAATATTTTTTAAAAAAGAATTTTTTGATCTATTTTTCTAATTTTTTAACAATTTTAATTTTATGAAAACTGTATAGGCCATTTTTTAAATTATAACCTCAATTATTATTTAGTGCGCTAAAGCAGAGATTCTAAACCTATGGGTGAGAATTTTAAAAAGCGTTGCGTAAAATTTTCAAATATTTATATTCCAAGTTCTAGAATCTAGACTGAAATGCTAACTGCATTAACCGCACTGGACTACGTTCGTTAATTCGCAATGGCGCTTATTTTGTCGTTCGTATATTCGCAGTTTGACATAAAATCACAATCCATCGTTAGTTTATTCATTGCGATTGCGAGTTTCATAGGGATAGGGATATATATTGACGTTGACATTTGTCAAATTGAGATTTCATTCATAGACCAAAACATTTCACGACCTAGCGTTATTACAATTTAGGTCTTTTAATGTGTTATGTACATATGAAAGAACATAAATGGGGTCGCATTAAATCCTCACCATAAAAATTGGGGTCGTGGTGCAAAAAAGGTTAAGAACCGCTGCGCTAAAGGATAAAATCTTGTATCCAAACTATAGCTAGTGTATTTTTGTAAGTATTAAAAATAAATTTATATTTTTACTGGAAATGTAAGAAATTTATTTTCGATTTAGGGCATATTAAATTAAAATACAGCGGCGAAGCGTTCCTAAATCCTAAGAGCAGAAATTAAACAGTGTTCAATATAAAACACGAAAATATAATATTTGTCACACTTGAGTACTTAGTAATGACGACGATCCTGATCAAGTTGTCATAGGATGGCTACACACTAAACAAAACAAAGCATTTTTACGATTATGCCGACAAGCAGTAGCCAGCCTTACGGTAATATAGTTAGAAGATTTTTATTCTAATACATTTCCTGACTAAAGTTTTCATTTTATAATTCAAATATCTGTTACAGGAAGATCCTATGTCAAAAATTATACTTATACTATTGTTTAGTACCGTCGCGTCAGTATATTGTTTATTTCCAATTGAACCAACAACAACAACAACAAAAACCTAAAATCAATACTGAAGTGGTAATTAAATTAGAGCGACAGAATTATATGTGTAATTTATGAATCTAGAAATGGCACTGCGACAACTATTAATAAATTGATGAAGACAAAAATAGATCGTTTTTTTATTGTTTCCATTAATAATAATGGCAATGGGATAAAATCAGCATGTATTTTGAACTTATTATGGTATATTTTGTAAATAAATTTATTAATAAAATTAAAAGATAAATTTAGCACAAAACAAAAATTTATAAATGAAATCACTTAGCGACGATATTATTATTAGGCATCTCTTCTCTTCTCCGATAAAACCGTCTCAACGACGACAAATTATTTAAATGCTAATGATGAGTTTGTTGTTATAATTACAATAAAAATATGTACTTAAGTATAAAATTAAATTATTTTTTTTGGCACATGGTTACTTTTTGATTTGAAACGTGCGTGTTTCAACATAAATTATGCAATTAAAGATTAAACAAGCAACAAAATTAAAATAAGAAAATTAAATTGTTTTTTTTTTAAATACTTTCAAAAATAATCCCAAAGCTACGGCTAGTGTAGAAGTTGCTGTGACATTTTTGACAGTTCAACATTGCGTTTTATGTAAATAGTAATGATAATTTTTTTGACATAAAATCTACAAAAAACTTTGTTAAGACATTTTTGAAAAATTTGTCAATTTCAAGAAAATAAAATAAAAATTCTAATTTTTCTTAATATTTTGACTATTTTGAAATTTATTTTAATAATTTTTTTTTTTTTAGTGTGGTATATATTTTTATGAATCAATACACTTTAGTCACATTGGGCCTATAGAACGGTTATAAAATTTCAATTGATTTATGATAAGCTCCGATTGTATAGAGAAATTTACCATTTTTTGCCAAAATCCTTCAAATGCTCACCGAAATTTTTTAAACATGACCATATTTTTTGAAATATTACCTGTAATCCAAGTAGTGCAATTCTCAGATTCAACCGGATTCATAATACCTGAGAATGCAATTATTTTCGAATATCGGATCTACCGCACCAAAGAGGTCATTTCTTCTTAGGGCTTTAAGTTACATACCTACTATATTTATAAAAAAAGTATATGTCGCCTCACATCATTGATTAATTGTTCATTTTGTCTTAAGTTATTTTACCATTTTTTTTTTCATGTAGCCTTTGAATTTATCACCTCACAGAGGGAGTTCGACCGACCGTCTTAAGACTCTCGGATTAAAGTTATTTTAATTTTTTTTAATTTACGACAACAGACAATTCACCCACATACATGTACGCTGTACGGTAACATATGTATCATAATGATTCACACGAAATTAACCTTCTTTTTATGTGATTGTTATTGTAGGTCTTTTAAGCATTTCAAGAAAAAAGGTTTGTGTCGAAAATAAAACAGTGTCCACCCACAGTCTGTGTCTATATATATATATATATATATATATATATATATACATATGTATATAATACCTTTGTATTATATGTACATATAAATTGTATACACGAATAACTACAATGGATCATTGATTTTTGTCTTGTAAAGAAATGAAACAACGAAACAATACAATTAGAGATTCAACTGACTCAACATATTCTTTAGTCCATTTAGAAAAAGTGCATTCAGAAGTTATACCTTTATTACATATTATACATATGTATGAAAGGTATGTAGGTATGTACTTATGTGAGAAGAACAGACAGCAATTCAATATTTTCTATATGATTCTATATACAATATGGTCTTTATGTATAATAAAATAGATAAATATAAGTATATGTACTGTATGTACAATGTACATATGTAGGTACTGTAAAAGTATATTGTATATGTCTACAAATAGTCAAAAAAAATTTAAATAAGTAAAAAGCCTTTTTCTGTTCAGGAAAAATAAATCTCGTGAAACGGACGCACAGTAAAAAATTGAATGAAACAACTTAGCTCAAATAGAATTTCTCATAAAGTAAGTGGATATAGACATTAGGCAAAGAAAATTCCGCTAAGCTATATGCCTATGTATGATATACAATAGACAACAACAACAACAAAAAGTGATAAAACAATGAAAATATGGCAGTATATGTGAATTGGAGAAATTCTAACGAAAACAATTTCAAACAATTTGTTGCAATCGTAACGCTTATATTGATCTCATAAAGTTTGTTTTCTATTAGTTACTACTATAGCTTAATGCCATAAAGCCATAAGTTTCGGAAAGTTATTACAGCTTTTAATTAGCCACCAAAAATCTCCACCCAAATTGGTACATATTTTATTTGAATAGAGTACCGTTTTTTTTAACTATTATTGTTCTAATAACTTTGTTTCTGAAGATTACATTTATAATTGGCTAGAAAGAAAAATAATAGAAAGGCTGCCAAGTGAAGACATTTTATAGTGTTTTTATATGAGAGGGAGGGGTTGGGTGGGGGTGGAGTTGTGAATTGTAGGTCAACATTTGTCACACAAATAAATTAAAGCTTTTCTGAATTTATAATTTCATTGACATTTTTATATTTAGTGAAAAAAAAAACGAAGAAATGAAAAAATGAAAAAACCAAAATACGAAAAAACGTTTTTCAAAAAAATAATAGAAAGAATCTTGTATACAAAAAAAAACTTAGTCAAGTCAATAGCGTTCTTTAGTTATCGTGTATACAGGCGATCAAACGTGCAGCCAGAGTTGTAAAGTGAGAAATGATCAATAAAATATCTAATTTGTTACAAATGTAAATGTTACACAACGAAAATCAAGTTATATTTGCTACATGTATTTGTTGCCAAAATTTGAACTTTTTTTTAACCCAATGGTTGTCGTCAATTCGCCATTCTGAAAAATTCTAGGTTACTACATTTGTTCAATTTATTACAAGTTTGTTACCAATACATATTTGGTAACAAATGTAACAAATTCAAAAAAAAGTGTTACTTTAACAACTTTTCGTTCGACTCTAGCTGGCTCCATACGATATACAAACAGTAAATGTTTGATAAAAAAAGGCATTGCGTTAGATTTGTATTTCCCGTAGTCGACCGAAAAACGCTAGTTGCAAGGTTACTTTTCGTTTAGACAATAGGTTTTTAGCAAGCGTTTTGTAGTGTTGCGCACGAGTTAATTCTAGGTCCAGCTTTAGAATTGTTTTTGTACATTTTTATGACGAAAAATCTCCAGAACGTAGACAAATCACAAAAAAAAAAAAAAATCGTAAAAACAGAATAAGGTACAATTATCTAACTGTTTGAAAAATGATTTGAAGCGACGTCGAAATGACGTTAAAATGTTGTCATACTAATGCGGAATAGCGACAGAAATTACGCGTAATTAATAATACTCATACGGAATAGACAGAATTACCTTGGAATAATGCCAAAAGATTCGGAACGACGTAAAAATGATGACGAATCAACCAAAAATGATATCACAAAAATTACTCTATGCATGTTAATTGGTTATTGACTCTTTGGTATAGAATTTTTAATTCTGATGACCGTCATTCAGGAGTTTTGGCAAAACGGTTCTACCAACCAACTTTCTATCCCTCTCTCTCTCTCTCTCTCTGCTTTTTGTATGGATCGAGATATGGAGCTCTGTACTTATATAGAAATATTTTTTAACTTTTAAATTTAGAATTTAGATGGAAGCGTAAGTGCAAAATTAGTTTATACATTGGCCTAATTTCGGTTTTCTGACGAATTTAGAAAAGTTAAAACAAAAAAACAAACAAAAAAATGTCATTGGTTGACATTAAATTATTAAAAAGTCTGACATTATGATTAACGTCACCATAAAATAAAATAAAAAACGAAGGAAAATCACACTACATCTAACTTGTGATTTAAAAAGGGTTTGACATTAAGTGCTTTTGGGTCATATACAATACAGAGAGTAGATTTTGGTGGAATAAAATAAATTTAATTATAGAAAAAAGGAACACAGGTAGGTACTTAATCCCTAATAGATATGGGTGTTGTATCGGCTAATTTCATGAAAACTTGAGAATTGATATGTTTATTATTAGGTGTATTAGTTAGGTAAGTATTCAACACTGAACAAAAGCAAAGTGAAAATTTATGTTTCGTTCTTTTACTTATAATTTGTTCGAATCAATCAATTAGGTTAGCTGAGAAGGATAAAAGTTTTTTTTTTTATTTTTTTGGGGTTTAATCTTTTAAGAAAGTTTCATTTTGTATTTATCTGGGGATGGTTTATTTTTTGGTAGCACTTTATTGTTTTTTTGTTATTTTTAAGGGTGTAATATCTCACATTTTTTGGAGGAAAAGTTTTCAAATTTTAATGGTATAGAAGGACTTAATTAATGTATATTGGAAATTTAAGAAATTAATACCGTTAAATGTTTTTGTAGGATAAAATTCATCAAATTGATGAAAATAATTTTGTAACAATTTGTTTTATAAGTTTTTTCTTCTTTGAAATTTAGATTATGTTTCAATTTAATTTATTTGGAAAATATTTTTGGGCTACAAATTTAAATTAGGTTATTATCTTTATCTACAACACTTTGTTAGATTTGGGAACATAGAAAAATCTAATTATATCACTTCCACATAGTAATTTCATTGATTTATTGCATAACATCGTAGATATACAGAACAACATACTTGAATAATGGTGGGCCGAATGATGACTGATTACTGGAAGATATTATAATATACTGACAGTATCAAAACAGAAGTCACGATCGCTAGTATAATTTGCATTCAAATGACGGTAGAATGCAAGATGGTTAATTGTTATACTATTTTGGTTGCACCATTAAATTTTGTAATTGGCTAATTTTTTTCTTTAGAAAAAAGAAATATATTTCATTACGTCACCAATGCTCTATTTAAAATTTTTATTGTTATCAAAACACAGAGAGCTATAAAAAAAAACACTGAAACCGGACACAAAATCTCATGATGAATAATAATTAAATCATATGGGCCTAAATTAAAAAAAAAAAACCAGCTAGCCATTTTGATGGTGTTTTTTTTTTAAAAACAGCATTATTTTGAACTTCCTTAATACTGAAGGTATGGTTTTGAAATTTTGTATTTTTGTATTATTTTAAATTTCTAGCACCTTTTCCCAATTAAATCTTTTGAAAAAAGTTAACCCTTTAAGGTCCTTTTGAAATATTAAAGGGTTGATCAAAGACTTACAAAAAGCTACTCATCTTTCTCAGAGTTCAATTGTAAATGGAATCGCAAATTTTTTCATTTTTAGAAATTGTTAACACTTAAAGGTACCAAACGATGCCTATAAAGGGTTAACTTTTAAAAATATGTTAATGCCCTAGGAACATATAATGAACATCGACTTTCTGAACAAATTTAGTCGAATTTCTATATTTTTTTCTTTTCACTTTTTCTCACCGAGCGATTAAGCGATTGTACAAATTCCAAGTTCCAATAAAAATACTTTTACAAATTATAATCGTATGTGGGTAAATCCCACAAATAATAAATACTAAAATTAATAAAAGCACAAAAAAAAAACTAATAAATTTCACTAAAACCCAATAATTTAATGGTAATTAACCTGATAATTTCTTCATAATTTTAATGAAAAATTATAACCGACCTAGTAACAAACTATAATTCATTCGTGCAAAATAACCAAACCAGACTCGGTTATGGATTGATGCCAATACAAGCAAATTGATTTATGGAGAAATTATTAAAATTAAAATTAACTAATTACGATTATCTATCCATCTATAACATATATGATGAGTTTATGACATAAGAATTAATTTCGGTTAAGCTGTTTTGCCGATAAGATTAACTGATGATATGGATTGATTGAAGTGTCGTTGAAATGATGAAAAAAATCAATTTTTATGTTTGTATGTTTGTCTAGGATAGTAATTGAAAAATAGGCTTTTATTGTGAAATTACTCGGCCGGAGGTAGATTAAATTCGATTACAAATACATTCCGGATGTAAAAATATTTTGTCAAGTAGAAATCTTTAGTAAGCTTTTAAGTTTCCTAATAAAACATCCAAAAGGATATTGAAATATTCAATTTATTATGACAACGGCATTCACTGGAGTGTAGAATATATGGGTCAAATGAAATGTCTGAATATTTCCGTTTTATTATGTAATGCGAATGATTATGATGTATATATACAATATACATACATATATAAATGAATGTACATTTGTATTAGTAATTTGTTATTTAGTATCTGTCTAATTCTCTGCTAGCACCAATTCTATCATTGTAATATGAAATTTACAAAAGCTACATTATTTCGTTTAGACCAGCGCTTTTCAAAGTGTGATTCACGGAGAGTCCGTTACCGGTTCGTGGTGAGCTTTTCAACAAAAAAAAACCACTGTACGAAGTTACAAATCAAGTAATGCTAATTTTCGACACTATTAGAATTAATAAACATTAATAAAAAAGTAGAAGGTTTTCGGGATCCAAAATCCCCTGGCGTCCTAGTCAAAATAAAATCTCTAAGTATTTCATCATTATCATCATCAGGGACTCTATAACTGGTGAAATAAAACACCATAAAGTCTCTAGTATAGTACAAAAACTACAGCTGAAATTAGTTCATTATTTTAATTAGTTATTTATATAATAATTTTAAAAAAATCATTGTCAGCTTCGCTCACAAGTCATAAGTTATAAGACTTTAATATTAGAAGGCACTTTACAAAAAAAGGGGGCTGTCGTTTTTACACAACTAATTGAACCATATGCATATAAAAAACATCTTACGGAGTTCCTGGAAATGTAAAATCATTATTGCCGGTCCGGATAGTTTAAATTTCAAAAAGTCTAAGCAGCGCTGGTTCTAGACAAAGTCCATTATATTGTAAACATAAAATAAATTTGTTTGAAACTCGCGTAATTGTTTCACCGACGTACGAGTAGTTTTAGTAAATTTCCATTGCTTCTCTAATTGAGAGTACAATAACTTGTAAAAAGAAAAAAACTTTATCATACAATTATGGAATGTCGTAACAAGGTAAAATTCACACATGATGCACTAAAACTTTTGTGTCTTGATTTTTGTTTTATTCAAATTTAATGCTCATGGTTACTATATATGGTTGGATGTGACGGAAACTTTGTGTAAAACATGCAATTTCCTCATATACAAATAACTCAAACGACATACAATACATAAACTGTCACGAACATTGTAATCCCTTTGTGCATGTCCATCGTGTGAAACGTGCAAAGTTTAATATTTTTTTTTTCTTATCTCAATGAAAAGGATTTGGTATTAAAATGTCGGTGCAATATTTTAGTTTAAACTTAGACATGCCTGAGGTAAAGTTTATCAATGAATATTTAAAGTGAAAAAGCAACTTTCTGAAGGTGCAAATATAGATATTTTTTTTATAACTTTTAATTGTTATTCCTTTAATGATTAATGAAGAAATTAATTCAATAAGTAGAGTTCGTTTGTTTTTAGATAATTATAAGAAAGTTCTAAGTATAGCCTTATAAATTTTGAATGAATTTTGTCAAACTCGTATTTTGTATTTTGTTTCACGAATCTGTCAGTTTTGAATGCAATTCTGTTAACTATCGTGTTCTTATCTTTCGTAAATACGAAATTCATTCGGTCATTACTTGAATTCCGTAAAGTATTGAACGATTGCAGTGTGTCCGTATTAGTAACGAAGTACAGAATTCATTCAGTTTTGTGGTGCATTTCTGTCGATCTATGTACAAAATTCTGTTCAAAGATAAAATGGATTTCTGTCCGTTTGAGAATTTTGTTTCAGATATCATAAGATTGTATTTAACACTAAACGTACCGACATTTTTTATATAAAATTTTGTACCAAAATCGGTCAAACTCACGATAGATAACTGTGGAGTACATAAGATTATCAGAAAAAACGAAAGAAGTATTATAGAAATAGTCGTAAAGTAAGTCGAGGAAAAGAGAAAAAATTGAGTTCAAAAATGTAGTTGTAAAAAGGGCTCATTTGACCACTCTGGTACGTTTAGTGTTAATCGTTGAATTTGTATGAAATTCCATAGAAATAATTTACTAACTCTGACACAGCGATTATAACAAATTCTTCCAGAAAACGGTTCCGTTAGATAAACCGTTCAAGGATTGTACGCATTTCTTTCCGTTTTTTCAGTAGGGAAATCTGTCGAATCAACAAAATTCACCAATTATAAGATTTTGGTTGTTACACCAAACAGATTTTTTAGTATTATTCTTTACTATTTATACCAATTAAATGACACTGGAAACACTTGACCATATATCAAGAATTACTTCAGTGAGTACACCTTCAGATTGTCGTCATTAAATCTACTTAGTTATATTTGTTTGTAAATTGCAATAAACACAGTTTAATGTAGGTATATATATCGTACGAATGCCTCGCCACTGTTTTTGTAAATTATAGCGTTGAATTTTACTTTTAGAGAGCTATGCTATATGTACCTACACAATTCTGTTAAAAATTTTAAGCATTTCCATCCCTTGGAGCGATCCATCTATAATATGTATATAATTGCGGTAGATGCTTATTTAAGTCTATTTCATATTAAATTCTGTCAGCTATTGTAATTCTGTTCTTAATTATTTTATTTTAATTTTGACGCTCATATTAAAGAACGCAAAAGTAGAGGTCTACACGGTAAATATCTACTTATCATCCAACAAAATCATAAAGAATTAAATTTTTAATTTTAATACATAATTACAACATAAACCTATAAGTAAATTTTAATTAAAATTAACTTTATTTACATTTTCAACGCAAATACCACAAGTCTGTGTATTACAATAGATTTCACCCGCCTGCGCGCTATGACTTGTTTACCCATAAAATCAAATAAAAAAAAATAAAAAAACGTGCAAAACCATTACTTATTAATTGATTTTTTAAATCATACTTTTTGGATATTTATACAACCAAAAAAAAAATTCTTAAATCCAAACATAAACATTGGAATTTTTTTTGTGCCGGTTTGCTGTATCCTCTTAAATAAACAAAAACCAACTGTACATCGTGAACCAGACAAGCAAAATTCAATATTTCTGAGCGTAGTATAATTAAATTAGAATCTTTTCTTTAAACTAATCGTTAATATTTTATGTAAATTTACACAAACAATTTTTGTGAGTGTTTAGCTAACAATATAAATACTTTAAGAGATTCCTTTCCAATTCCAATATAAATGAATATTCTCAACGACGAAAATATATTAATTTATGCAATAGATATTGAGTAATATTTCTAGAGCTCATTAAAGAACAAGATGGAATTTCTTTATTTATTCGTGAACTCATCATTAATTTTTTGATTTAGAGCTATGATATTTGAATAATATTTAAATGGTAATGATATTGGCTGGATGTATTTATCCTTTTCGGAATTTTTATGAAAAAAGTGTGTTTTAATTTTATGCGTAAATATCACAAAAAAAAAATTTTAATATTTAAATTTGGATAAAGTTGGCCAAGAAGTACTAGAATATCGTTGAAAATGGTAAAATTCCAGATGAATGTTGAATAGTATATTTTTCCATCATACGCATACCTATACTGTATGAATGACACTAACACCTAACATTGATAAGACTCTGTTTCGGATATTAAATATACTAGGGAAGTGGATTATTTCCACTGTCGATGGAGAAATATTTGTTTCTATAGTGTATCGAAGATATATTCGGACAAATTTGCGATTTTTCCAATTATCCAAAAACTATTTAATATCTTAAAACTTTTTAAAAACATTTTTTTCTTTCGTTGAAATTTAAAAAAAAACATTAATTTTTACCATTGAATTTTTAAAAAATATTTTTTTTTAATTTTTGACTTAAAACATTTTTTGGCCACCTTGAATTTCTACAAAAAATTTTACTAAAATTATGGCATTTTTTTAACTCATAAAATTTTTAAAATAAAATCTTTTTTTTTCTCATTCAATTTTTAAAAAAGATTTTTTTTTACCTTCTTGAAATCTTAAAATCAAAAATTAATTAGAATAAATTTCAAAAATGAAAAATCGCTAATTTTTTTGCAAAGGTTAAATAAAATGTGGCAACTGAAACTTAAGAGAGAAACTTGATTTTTTTTTATTATTATTATTAAATAAATTAACAAAAATTCATTAATGGGTTGGGAATTATTAAAATATAAAAGACCAAATATTTTTATATTTTAACCAAAAAGCAATTACATATAGACAGACTAAAATTGCATGCAAAAATACAGCTGTGTTCAGAAAAATAGCAGTTTTGGCATATTTTGTATGAAAAAGTCAAAAATTAGGAATTTCTCCTATTTAATACATATGAACGATTTATAGCAAGAATCGATAAATGCAATTGTTTTTTAATTGTTATTACCAATATTTTGTATTGCAAAACTGGCATTTTTTCTGAACGCAGCTGTATACAATATACATATATCTTATTCGTAATCGTAAAACACATGATTGATGTCTTTAATAACTACATATATGCACACGTACAGGTATACTTAATTAATTGATAATTTATATTATATTGACAGTGATAATGAATTTTTTTTTCATTGTGCGTAGGTATGTAATGTACGGTACGGTACAGAGACTTCTGATAAAACAACATTTAAAATATCATCGCCAAATTGAAAGTCGATATAAGTAAAATATTTAATTTATTTAATTTTTAAAAAAAGTCTCCTATCTGCGCACAAAACTGCGATTACCCATTAACCATTAGCCATGTCATCATCATTCACTAAAGATGATAAATTATGCTTCTTGTTATGATAGTAATATTGTAACAGAGGGGGAAAATTAACTGAAAACGTAGGTTCTTATTAATGATCTTCTATATACGAGTATAGACAAAGTGTTACGAAATGAATTGCTTTATTATCATGTAAGAACAATACGTTTATTTATATTAGTATGTTTGAACATTTTGGAAAATTCTATATTTTGACGTATGTATGTACACATATATGTATATACATAACCAATTGATTCGAGTACTTACTTATCTACATATAGTACTTATAATGTAGATAATTGATATTTCAATAAATTACAAATAAATAAAACTGTCTTATATATTGCGAAATGTAGGTAATTACATTTTACTACGCAAGTAATTTTCCACATGAAAATTATTTATAAATAAATTGAAAGAAAAAAAATAAATAACAACTACATACATAAATATATAGAGTAGATATGTATGTATGCATACATATATACAGATATATATCAATTATTAGTCATTTGTTTATGCAATTGATATTAAAATAACAACAAAAACGTATAATAAATTAAAAAATCGCAACAATAAATTGGCACAAATTTCAATATTCTTTCGTGCACAAATTATTTCCAAATTATTAACGCAGCGTGCGAAATAAAAATTTAAAATTTCAGATAACTGTGAAATAAAATTAATTAAACAAAAAAAAAATAATTAATACAAATATTTAGTAAAAATGTTAATAACAACGGATATAATATTCAGCATATATGATTTGTATCTATATCTATATCATCATTAACTCTATTAGCTAACATACAAGTTTTGTTTATTTTTTAAATATGTATGTAAGTATGTATGTAGCTGTTTATATATTATAGTTACAAATGTACAAATTAAGAATATCAAATTGTATATATAGAAGAACAATTTTATGTAAAATATGTAAGATGATAAAAAATGGGACCCTTAAGGTAGCCACGTTGTAAAAAATTAATTAAATTTTGTAAGTAAATTGGATTTTTAATTTTCATATTTAATAAAAGCATAAAATCCCTTCCAATCCGTAATTTATAGCCTATCTTAAACATTAGGCACTCTGCACGTACTTATAGGTACAATTTCTATCGATATATACCTACTTATAAATGTGTGTCGCTTAGGGCGGATCGAAATGCACTTTTATTGAAATCGATATCGCTATAGTGCGGGAAAGTTGCAAATAAGTGATTTCAAAAAACTATGTACATAGGTAGGTAGAAAAATTTCTTCTTTTTTTTTATTAAATTAAAATTTTTTTTTAGCGTCTTGAAGTTTTAAAAAATGTCGATTCCGACGGTCTTCTATTACAAAATTTTATGGTAAATATAATATAACATAAGAAAACCTTTTAAAAACCGCATAAAATCTGATGAATCTTTTAAGCCATACAATTTACTATATGATTTTTTCAATACTTTAAAACTTTTGAGGCTCTAAATGGAGGGCTCTAAATGAAAAAAAAAATTGAAAATAGTTTTTTTTTCTTCTAAATATTATTTTGCAACTTTTTCTATAGTGCATAGGTGTATAAAAACGATCCGCCATAATTTTCATATGTATTCTTTGGAAATATTTGGAAAAAGTTAAACTCTTTGCGATTTAAGGGATAACAATGGATTTAATAACTACTTACAATCTATGGGTACTATTTCAGCCCACAGTGTTTGTTAGCCGTTAAGGAATATCGAGCATCAAGCAAACATCGGATAGATAAATATCGCGAACACACAGATTAAACATCAAACATGTAGGAAAATTTCGGATAAACATCGAGAAAAAACTGAGTAAATACTTGGTAAACACCAGATAAACACCAAGTAAATATCGATTAAATACTCGAGTAGGTAAATATCGGGTAAATACTGGGTAAAGACAAAAAAAAAATACCGGGTGAATATCGAATAAGCACTGAGTGGCTAAATAAATACCAGGTGTCCATCGAGAACAAACACCAAGTAAACATTTAGGAATCACCGGATACCAGACATTGAACGAAACGAAAAATAATAATTAAAAAATTTAGGCAAAGAGCATCGCGAAGAATTAGTGTACCACTTGAAAAAAAAACGAAGAAAATAAGATCAACATTTGGTCTGTTAGAGTAAACGTGAATTTTACCTTTCTCCTTCGAATAGAGTAAACACCGGGTAAGGCAGGTAAACACAAATAATAGTAAATATCACGTAAACACGTAATCTTATCTTTGATCTTATCATATGCTAAAGCAATAGAGCGTACCTTTCCTACATACATATGTACATGATTAATTAATAAGTTCTACATATTCGATAAATCAAACCAATTCTCATTTTCAATTCTTAATTTCTTAATTTACTTTCGATGATACAAATCGAACCCACACATATTAACCTTTATCTAATATAACCTATGTCGCCTTTTTCCATTTCGGTTCAAGTTCAGCTCATTAAATCGACATTTGAACAGTAAATGTGATATATTGAATGACTCTACCAACATAAAAACCAACATAAAAATTGATTTTCAATGTTTTTTGGTTTTTTTTTTTGTTTTTTTTTCTTCCAAAACACCCTAATCCCATATCACGTACCCACATTATAATAATATGTAATGTCGGACAGATGGTCGGGCGTATAAGATGTGAAACATAACAATAAATGTGTACACGGATATCGTCCCTTGGAATAAAAATTCCTTTACCGAAAATATTCATCGTATTATTAGCACATATTTTTGAGTATTCTTTTTTTTTACATTATTTGCCCACCTACATATGTATATGTATTATACATACCTACATACATATTGTACGAAGAAGGTATATGATAATTCAGTTTTTGGGAATTTGTATTACAAAAGAATACGGAACAGAAAAATGTCGATTCCTTTATATGTATTTGAAAATGGAAAAAGAACTTAAAAGTGAATCAGCAAAAAAAAAAAAAATATTTTTTTCAAAACTCACTATTTGCATTTATATAGTTTTGTGACAATCAATAGGTTTAGAAACATCATGTCACATATGTATGTACAAATTTAAGCGAAATTCACTTTAAAAACGTTGAACGGAAAATCATCGAAAATTAATTTATATTGGAAATGTTATTAGCGGAGAAAACATTCCTCAATAAAAAGACATTAAAATATTTCTAATAAAAAAGGCATTTTCCTCAATTTTTCAATTAATTCTATTTCGATTTATTGTCATTTACTGAAAATGTTCAATATTGGGAATTTTCGATAAATTATCGTTTTCAATGAATTATTCGATTATCTTTTTTTAATTTCTAGTAGGTATATACCGAAGTAGATTTAAAAAATGTCTTCAAAATGTCAGTAAGTCTATAAATAAATTAGAGATTACAATTGTGTATACTGACAAGCGTCATTTATTTTGCAACATCCAAATAATATCATATCATTTTAATTGAGAGAAAGCATTGCTTTTTAGCAAGGTCTTTTTTTCATCCTTATTTGTCTTTAGTAATTATTCGATAAGAATTTAATTATTTTTTTTTTCATTTTTCTTACAGTTTTTCTTACAGATGTGTTTTAAACACAAATGTTTTATTAAATAATAATTACGTCATGTATAATCAAAATCATATATTGATTGATTGTTATTGAAGTTAAGACATCTGTAAAATTCTATATATTTTATAAAGTAATTAGGTATTATTGAAAATGTTTTGATTATATCCAAATATGTATGTAATGTACATAGATAGGTTCAATTAGTGTTTTAGTATTTCGATGCTACATATTACAATGAAAGTACTTAGTAGAAAATCATACGTTAAATTATCCATAAATACACATTTTATTTGTAATAAAAAATATTAAAAGATTGAGCAACAAAAATAATGCTCTCCAGCACCTGTATCGAATAAAATTTTAAAACTCTAGCTCAACTTGTTTTTTGAGTTCAGGTGAAAATTAAAAAAAAAAAAATAATTGTGTAGGTATATAAAATAAGATAAGACAACGGTATATATGGAAAATTAAAAGTGATCTTAGATTTTATCAGAACCCACTTTTTTCGGGTGCCAAATACTCAATGTTTTAAAGAAATGGCATTTTTTTTCTTCATCTCCTCCTATGCCCCTACACTTTATATATAAATATATAAAAAAAAATTGTTCGTATTAGTCTGCTAATTGTACATACGCCTACCTACTGTACTTAAAATAAAAAATTATAAATTTAATTTAATAGCGTCAATACTGAATTTTCATTAAAACTTTAATTTGCTCCAAAAGCAAACAGAATAAAATCGTAAATTTAATTTCAATAAATTAAATACCAAACAAATACTGAAATTTCACTGAAATCAATTCCATTTACAGCTTAATGCATATTGAATATTGGTATTTGTTTCAAAATTAATTATTCAAATCAAACTAAAGGGTTTTTAATTGAGTAAAATGCGTTTGATAAATTACACAGTAATTATGAAATAATTTCATATATAGTGAGCCAACAATACCTGTGTTTATACATATCTCCATTTGATTAACCCTACACTGCATAGTGTACCACTGGTTATACGCTCTTTATTTTCTGTCAAATCTAGTACAACGAATAATTATTTTTAACTAAATAAAATTTAACTCATTTCCTATTCAAAATAGAAAAACAATTCAACTATTATCGTCTTTGTATTGTTCTTTAACAGTGTGAAACATTTTCCGTTAAAAATAAATAAAGTTTGTGGTGTGCTCGCTTCGGAACATTTTAGTGTTCGTCTACAGAATTTTACAAATAAAATAAATAAAGATGTTACTTATAATTCATTATATTATGATATTAAAGTAAATTTAAATATGTTCTAGGTGCCCTTCAATAGACAAAGGGCATAACATAGACCATTCTTATTTCCCACCCACATGTTTTTAGATTTTTTTAAATAATTTTCCCTGTTTGTCTTTTTCTATTAGAATATAATTTTCTTAATGAAATACAGAAATTCTTGCAGTGTAGGGTTAAGAACATTGTTTCTTTTTGCGAGATATTACGAATATTTTGTGCACATTTGTTCAAAACTAAGAAAACCTTCAATTTTTTTTTTGACACAATCGTTAGCACAATAACTCAAAAACGTGTTGAGCTAGAGTTTGAATTAAAGCTAGAAAGCAAAATATTAGTTTACATTGTACATGTCATATATATAGATATATAGACAGAATAAGTACCGTACCCCTTTCAAACTTTTTGCTGTTGTAACATTTGTATGTAGCTTTCACCAACTAAAAAAATGAGCTAGAGACTTACAATTTAGTATATGGCGCTTTAGGCAAAATGTATTGGCCTTGTTAAAAAAAAAAATGTTCTACTTTACCAAATAATTTGATGTTTGCCACCACAGGCAGAAGAACATATAAAATCATAAAGCCAGTGGCAATGTACTTGAAAATATGCAATTATAGGTACAATTTCAATACAAGTGTAAAAAAAAAGTAATGATAATGAAGTTAAATATACCTATTGTGTTGGGTGTTTTTTAAGCAGCCTTTTTTTTTGTACTGAGTATACATTTTCTACAAACAATGGATTTGACTTTTTATTTACTTCTAAAATAATTATGAAAAAAATATGATTTAAGCAAAAAGTTGTTTTTTTTTAGAAATAAATAAGAAAACATTATCTTCACAACAAAAATATAATCTTCCCGTTTGCCATTACCGACTGTCATACTTATCACTCTAACCAAAAATATTAACAAGAAACATCAAAAAAAAAAAAATTGTCTCTTTTTCTATGGCACATTAAATCGTATATAATTGGTTTTAAATTACTATAGACACCATTCTGGATAACACAAAAAATCATTAAATGAATACCACAACAATAACAACAACAACAACAAAAAACACAAGAATTAAACTGATGGCGCCTAAAATTACTTTTTTTTGCGCTTTATTCAATTAATAGGTTTATGCAAAAAAAAAAATTATAAATAAAATAAAAAACTTAGACACAAAAATATGTTGATTCAATATTTCAATCAAAGTTTTTTTTTTTTTTTTTTTTAAATTTTAAATCAGCAAATGTGTTCGCCCTCTTTAATTTCGTGAACAACATTTTTGATTAATTAATCTTCAACATGAACTGAATTTACATAAAAAAAAAAAATTTATCGAAATCTATGATACTGGAATTTCAAATAATCAAATAATTCATTGTTGTTTTGAAAAGCATTAAGTTGATTTAACTCAATACCAATTACACAAATATAAATATGACGCGACTGCAAATTAATTTTTGAACCAAAATATTTCGATATTTTCATTTTTATTTTTAGTGAAATATTTTTTTTTTATTTTTTCACATTCAATGTTCATTGCCAATATTCACATCACGTTTGATTCATGGCATGTACTTACATAAATGTCACAAGAGAAAAAAAAAAAATTTTATCACAAACCTTTCGGCCATAGTAAAATAATAGAAAATATATTTCGTGTGTGTGTATACAATACCACACATGACCTGTGTTCAATGATAATAATTTTTCAATGTTCTGCATTGCATAAAAAGCAACAACAATAAAAAAAAAAAAAAGTTTTATGTCATTTGTTTTGGGGTGGGTGGTCGTAGTGTTGGATATATTTATGCATGAATTGCGTATGGTAATAAATAATAATTTTTTTTTTATCTGAGCGTTTCACAAATATAAAAATTTAGTGTATCAGGGTTTTTATTGTTTGCTTTAAATATTTTTTGGTTTATTAACAGTTATGCATAGTATGTAGTTGTTTTGGAAATTATTGTATAAACTATCGATTAAATTTAGGCAATTTTGTTTAAAAAACTTTAAAATTATTACATCAAAGGTCAAATGATTGAAATATCAGCTTTATGAATGGGACCACCGAAGCGTCAATCACCCCAGCCGGACAAATGTTTCCGATCAAGTTGAAACTTGGCATAGATTTAGTACCCATTTAGTACT
>JANSTT010016916.1:38597-54778 GCA_026745375.1 Platyura marginata | reverse complement strand
ATATGAGAGATCTATTAGAATTTAATACTAGGAAATAATCAACGAAAATATTGACGTATTTAGTTGCTGCTACACAGAGTCAGAGTCAACCCCTATACCGCATTTTGTGTGATTTGACATTGTTGACAGATAATATTCCCCTTACAGCCTACACTATTGGCTAAAGCTTAAAAAGCTGATTCAAATATCGTAGTCGAGCTTACGATCTTTTCATAATCACAGCCATATCGGCCATACTCAGATCGTGCATGATTACCGAAAATATTTCAAATTATTTATTTAGTATGTAGATGGCGTCGATTTTGTGTGTTTTTAGTGTTGTACGCGTGTACGACAAGGTCTTTCTAATTTTCTGCAGTATTTAAAGTGTCATTATATTTGCATAACGTCTATCTTCGATAGAAAATTTTGACCATCTAAACTTGGACCTGTTATTTTGAGCCAAATCTAGTGATTTTTATTATTAAATATTAAATCGATTGCGATAGATATTTTTAATTAACGTGATAATAACAACAAAAAATATATTGATTTTCTATTCTTAGGAAGCTACTAAAAAATACAATCCTTAAAAAGTGTTTACACGACTTGAATATGACGTGTTCATACGTAAGTTCACGACATGTTCAATTGTGAACATATACTTTGTGTTCATACGTATGAACACAAAAATATGATGATCACACGATATGAACGAACACGTTTGTGACAACATTTTACTCAAATATGAACAGTTAACATATCGTCTAAACGTAGCTTTATTGTCAATCAGCATCAATCATATCGATTTCTATTAGTACATATTACATTTGAAAATGGAAATTGCATACACGGGTATCTCGTATGTCGACACAAACATTCCTTAAAAGTTGTTTGTAACCGAAACTAAGTTGCGCATGATTGCAATTTAAAAAAAATGATTTTGATAAGACAAGTGTATATTTTTGATAATGAACGCATTAACCGTGCTGTTATAATCAATCACACACGCAACACAAAATTAATTTTATTTTTAAAATGTGCGTTTGTACGTACTTACATTACATATATATATATATACAATACTTATGATAAATTGTATAGAGGCAGTAACACATTTAAGAAATCTTTTTTTTTTTTTAAAATACAAGTACATAATCATAGAGCATATTCTATCGAATATACAACAAATGTTCGTTGATGTAATAATACACATGAGGAGGCCACTAACCTCATAGCCTTGACGTTTGCAAACCTACTAAAAAAGTTCTTGTGGTGGTTCAACTACACACATCGAGTATCTCTTCTAATGCCATACAACACATTTGAATCTTTTTTTTTTTTTATTTATATAGAATAATCTTAGATAATATAAAAATGGTATAATTATTACTAATAGGAGGATTAATATAAGTATATTTGTATCATTGCGAACGTAAGTACCTAACATGTATGTAGATATATGTATGTCCATATAAACATTGGAAGTTGTTATTATAGTTAATGGACCTGATTGTGATTGGTCATGCAACTATACTCATCATCAATGTTTTATTTGTTCAGTAAATTAATAAGCGCTCCAATACATATTTGACGCTTAAATTATTTCCTTCGGAACATAATATCGGTGAAAACATTTTGTTCAGCTCGTGTCGGCCATTTTTTTTTTTTAAATATTCCGAAAAATCGTTCAGCTTAGGGAAAACGTTAGTTACTGCTGCGTCACGTATGTATCTGCGTTAGATTTTGTTTTGTTTTTGTTTTTGTTTCGAGTTTATGCGTTAAATTTCTGCGTCGCATTTCTCTAACCAAACCAGAGGGTCCTGCAACCCCTTGGTTATGATATTCGTACCTGAGAGATAATAATTTGATGAACGTATAGAAAAATATGATAACCCATTTTATACTTTATTACTTTTAATTCTATTTCCTCTTTGGATATTTGCAGGGATATTTATTAAGTATAATGTGTTATTTCGTAAACAAGAATAATTAATTATTGTCATTTAAATTCTAATTTTAATTTTTTTTTATGTTTGCATAAATTTCATTTTCCGGAAGTCGGTCAAGCTCAAGTCAATGTTGTAAAACCTGTCATAATTAGGAACAAGTTTATTAAAAAATCAATTCCTTAATGCTTAACATCAAAAAGCAAGAAATATTTTTTTGTAGTGTTAGTTCTATGATTTTAATCATTATAACGTTAAACGTAAAATCTAACTGGCTATATATCCTTTAAATGTAAATCTAGTTACACTTCTATAGTTAAGTATAATATACCAAATAGAATTTAATTTATTGGTACTCAAAGCTTAAGTTGGATTTAAAAAGAATGTTTTTTTTTTTTTGCTAAACATTTTCGACGATTTCTTTTTTTTTGATAAAAATAAATATGTTTTTATATAATACTCTTCTAGAGGGATGCTAAATTGCTAATAGCGGTAGAATAACCGTCTAAGTGTATTATAATTGAATTAAACCAACTTACCACTCTATTTATTTGTATATATAAAGGTTTTCGAGGATCAACAGGCTACTAGCAACAACACAAAATAGGGGTGAGATGTTAAGGAGTTTTAGCCGGGTATTATGTTATATACTTATGTATATATACACTGAAATTGTGTATATTATATACATATCTGTCAATAAAAAAAAAAAAAATTGTTTTTTTCTTAGAGTAATAAGTTATACATCTTGATGATGTATCAACCATCTTAAGAATAATCTCTCAAATATAACGAAATTGGTGCAGCAAAAATCCGGTCCATAAAATATCTAAAACAATTTTGTTGTTTGTGAATGTTAATGTATTTTCAAGGTTGCGTTCATGGCAATTCGTACCTTGTTTATGCATAAAATACTTTATTTAAATTGATAGAGTTCAAACGTATTTGTCAATGTATGCATATAAACAGCATAAAATTTTTGTTAGTTTTGTTACGTTAGTTTTTTATATTAGCAACAAATTAAGTAATTTTTTTGTTTATTCTTTTTTTATGAATATTTTTGCAGTATTAGAGAAAATACATAAAGACATTATTAGTTGTTTGCTATTTTATTTGAAAGATATCACGCGGCAGTTATAAATAATAAGGGAATAAATCAAGCGCTGTTATAATTTCCTTTTTTTCATGCGTAAATGTGTTACGCACAAAATTGTTACCAAATTAATTTACCATTTTCTATTTTAAGAAAACTACTTGATGAAAATGGTCAAAAATGCAAGTGTTTTTTTTTTGCTTACGTAGCCATTGACTAAAAAAATCCGCATCTGAGTAGATAATTATGACTTTGTAGTCTTACGAGCTATCAATTTTATGCGTACCTTCATATTTACATTACTCACATTTAGAACGTTGTAATAATTTACATAGGATCGATTCGAGACTATAAATTTACTTTAATATCCAAATAGTGAAAAGAGTTTAGGTCAATTGGTTGCACGGCAAAACACCTACAAACATTGAATATTGAAACAAAGCGGCTTTCAGAAAATTAACTCCGAAATGGGAATGTAAAAATGTCGCTTTACCGAATTCGATAATAATTAACAAAAATTGTCTGTAAAAGAAAAAAAATGCTAAAAACTAGACTGATGGGACCTGTAGCAAGATTTTTGGTTATCTTTCGATGATCGAACAACATTTTATCGCTAATTAATCGAAAACCTGTTTTTTCAATAGTTTGTTCGAAAATCGACGTTTAGCTCAAATCATCGAAAAAGAACGTAATAATATGTAAATGTTTTCTTTACGTCGATCACTTTGTCGAAATATTGATTAGCATAAAAATCGACTATTAGGTAATCAATACTACTATCGAACGATTGTTACAAAAAAAAAACAAAATTCCACTTGTATGTATAAAACATTAATTGGACCAAAACGTAACCAGCTGAAACTCAAAAAGAAAGATATCAATATTCTTGAAACAAAAATTCTTAGACGTATCCTAGGACCAGTGTAAGAGAATAGAAGCTAAAAAATTATGCTTTAATCACGAATGCGTATGGCAGAATACAAGTACAATGCATGATGAAATGAACCTATGCTCGTATGAAGTAAACGAAAAGTGGAAAGGCCCATAAATAGATTACTTAGAACTTCAACTACCTCTACCACAGAAACTGAACGGAGTTGACCGATGCGGCAATAAAATTAAATTAAAACAATCGAATGAATATCAAACATTTTTAGTACATAAATGAATTATGTAGGTAATTAATATATGGTATGCACTTAATTACATTTCCAATGGTAGTGTACCTATAGTTTTTTTTAAAATTTTTTACGCATTTCCATTAATTATTTATCCATAATTTAATTGTATATGTAGATACATGCATAAATACATATTACGAAGCAATAATAATATCGTTTATAAAAAAATATATTCAACAATAATAACAACAAAAAAGATATTTCATTAAAAGAACGTAAACAATAAATGCGTTTTATCATATTTTAACTATATATGTAGATAGATAGTTAGTTAAAATAAACACACACACATGCAAACAATATCGTACATTCAAAAATTTGTAGATTCACTTCCCGTTTGATCATGTATTTTTATTTTATTTATTTATTATTATAAAATCTATTATATCATCAAGAGATTATGCAATTCATAAGCGTAGTTCTTTTTTTGCATTTGGATATTCTTCTTGATTCTGTTGTTCTTATGGCAATGTTTGAATGATTTCTGTCTTAATTTACATCCAAACATACATACATACAATTCCATACACATCATCGGATACATACATAGAAATTCGGTATAGTGAGATATAACCTGTTTATTTAAAATATTAACTATTTGTTTGAAGTTTAGCTTTTGTTAATGTTTAAATAAAAAAAAAAACCCCCCCAGAGCAAGAATGGAATGTGCGCTTTGCAACAGCTCTATTTGAAGTATGTAACTAATAAAGTATGAATGAATAATTTTTGGTTATGAAAATGTTATTAGACTTTAAGATTCACATTTAGATTCTAATACCAGTTCTGCAAAAATTATGTTTTTTTTTTGTTGCACAAGTATAGAAAAATCTGTGATTGGTTTGATTTTATGCGATAGATATATGTACATATAGTATTGTCTCTTGGCAATAGGTTTAGGTGGCAAAATATTTGTTTTCAATTCTATTTTTTGTTTAAATTAAAGATCAATTGTCAGTATGTTAGGCATTCTTTTATAATATACGCTTGCTAAGTATATTTTTTAATATCTTTAATATTCAATACATTGTTTATATTTCAACCATAAATTAAATTTTAGCAAACATAACAACCAATTTATCGTGTATTAAAACCGAATGAAGAAGAAATGGCTTAAGGTTTGTTTACACGGGACAGAAACCATTGAGATATTTAATCACATATTGCCTTAAATATTTTAAAAGAATTGTACGTAGATATATATATAAAGCAGGATGGATCTTCTGGAGGAGTTCTTTTGTATGGATAACCAGGATTTAACCAGACTAAATATGGCTGTCGTTGGACTAATTTTTAAACCAAAAATCCAACGATCAATAATCGTTGTTTTGCAATTTTTTAAAACAGATTAAAAAAATTATTGCGTTCCTTGATGTTTTTGATATTTTGATAAAAGACATACAAGACAAGCCTTCTTTGGCGATTTAAAAAAAAATTATTTAAAAGTAATGTATGTATTTACAATATATTTCCATGTAAGTAGTAAGTTCATTCCTAATACAACAGGCACGAAGCGTTATTTTTAAAGGTAGAAATACTTAAATTTTTTTTTATAGCATTTTCTTATTCAATTTTGGATGTTACACCAAGCACTTTAATTATACCGTCAGCATCGGTAATAGTACAGTAACTGTATAATCTATGCCATGTCCAGATTTCTGAATTCTGAACTGTGCCAATTAACCTTTGATTTTAGTCAGTACTGTAAATGAGAAATATTTTCAATTGTTGCGGTTAATATGCGCGCGCATCTTTATTCACCTGTGACACAGTTAGAAATCTTTAGTTTGTTCTCTATACGTATCCTTAACGATTTTAAGTCGAAATTTTCGAACCGGAATCAATGTACATATACATACCACGATCATATTCTTATTCGCCATTATTATGACAAATTTAAGTAATTGCTAATAATTCTATGTACTATGTACATAGTTATATGTATGTATAGTTATAAACAAAAAACCTAAATGTTAAAGGAAGGTTATAATTTTTCGACTGCATATAAATATCATCAACCTATTACTAAATTTTTTTTTGTTAATACCTATATATTAAACAACAATAATATATAGGTATTTGCTATGTTATATACATATGTATATATACCTATATATATAGACGTTCGCATGTCTAAATGTAGCTAGCAGTACCAGAAACAGTTTGCTTAAAATTCTTCAAATAAAATGCGTACATATGAAAAACGATAAAAAATAAAAATAGAAATGATAAATACAAAGTTGCAATCAAGACAAATTATGTAAAGAAATGACTACGAAATTAGCTGGATTAACTCTTGCGAAAGGAAAAATTGTGTACGAAGTGTTTTTTAGTAAAATATTTTTATTTTCATACCGATAAAATACGATTTTATGAAAATATATATGTCGTAAAGTGTTCCATTTTCCGCACTTCATTCATTATGTGATAAATGAAGTAATTGTTAAAACAAATATTTTTATTGATAAATATTCTGGCACAAGCTGCATTATTTATGTTGTACATATGTGATAAGAATTATTGCTGTTAAAGTCATAGAATTACGTACTTATTAGAGTGTAATATGCTCTAAAACATATTTTAACAGAATTATGCTGGAAATATATCGTCTTAGAAATTGAGAAATTTAGATTCTATCTCCTTTTTATAAACAAAAACACAAAAACTCTAAAAAAGCAAAATGATGATTATGATGATGATAATGAAGAAGGTGCAATAAAAAATGGAAAAAAAGAAGAATAGGTTACCCCTAAAAGAAGGCTGGATAAGAAGGTAAATAAATAAAAAGAAGGGAAGAAGAAGAAATTAAAGAAAAGAAAAAAAATTTCTGCATGAAACCAAAGCTTCCACTTTATATTTCATATACAGATGGAAACAAAAAAAAGGGAACAAGATATATATGATATAAGGAGAATAAGATAACAAGGGGAAAAGAAAAAAAAAACAAGAGAAAAATATGTTGGACTACAGTAATCCCTCCTATTACGCGGTATTCTGATAATGCGGTTTCCATATAACGCGTTAAAGTTTTATGATACTCTCTCCTATTACGCCGAAAGTTTCCATATAACACGGTTGTACAATATGGTATACAACAAGATTCCAACAACCTAAAATGATCTATTACCACGCTTAAATGGTGTGATATAAACGTGAGTTGAATTTCAACCTAGCTTCAACTCGATCCTAACTCGATCTTTCAACTCTGCTTGTAAACATAGTATATGACACATTAATTTTTCTATGTAAGTACCTACATATTAAATTTATTGTAGTTGAAATTCCGGGAAATTCCTTTTTTTTAGCTACTACTCATGTTTATTAGTTTCAGTTTTTAGTGGAATTTTTCTATAAATACGGTTTCCATATAATGCGATACGAATTAATGATATTTATTAATTATAGGTTTCTTATAGTTAATGCGGTTTCCGTATAAGACGGTCCGAATTAACGTGATTTGTACTAATCCTGGGTTTCTCATAATACGGTTTTCATGTAACGCACGTTATAGGAGGGTTTACCGTATAAATAAAATTAAATAATTTTTAAGTATTGCAAATGGAGAGATATCATTTTTAAAAAGGTCTGATGCCCAACTGATATGCCCTAGAATTATAGAGAATTTGGAAGTCAAACGTAGATTTGCATCTTTTTTTTAAAAATATAGAGGTGCAAGGTGCACCAGTCACATCAAATCGAAGTATTTTAGAATTAGTTAAATAATTTTATTTACAAATTTATAGACAAAAATACAAACGAAAAGAAAGAACATTTGAGTTAGGTCATTCAACCTGACAAAAATATATTTTTGCACACCATATTTCGTTTACTTTGTATATCACTTCGGTAATTAACAAATATTGTTAAAAAATATTCATCTCGGTCAATATATCGTTGCATAACGTTGCCAAACACGCAATTATTGCAGATATAGAGCAAAGTTCTTTCACATTTTCGCATGTTTTTTTTTTATTTGTTTTTTAATAAATAATTCTTTGGCATAAATATCGTTTTTGTTGTATAATATTTTTTTTTTTTGTGGGGAGACGCACACTGCGTTGCGTTTGCTGATTAGTATTAAAAATAAATCATATGCGAAGTTCATTGAATTTTCAATGTCATGTTTTTTAAGCGTTTTTAACCTTGGTTAAAGGTAAAGATAACGCATTGCGTTTATAAAAATTGATCTTTTCAACTATACATAATCAAAAATCCAAAAATACTTTGTAACACGTACCGATATCGTCTTCAATCCTATCCAGGTTTTTTTTTAAATTTGGCCACAGAATCTTTCCACCGATCAGAAAATAAAATTAATATGGAAGAACTGAAGTATACAGTATAGTTCTGCAGTTTTGGTTGTAAGAAACTATTTTTTTTTGTTTGGCCACTGAAGAGATACTGAAGCGAATGTTAAGATTTGTTCTTATTGAATTAGCTCAGACACCTAGACTCTGGATGCTAATTTATTTTCCCCAAACTATCGGTTGTTGGTGAATTTAGTTAAGTAAGTTAATTTCCCTAATTCGTTAACAAGAATTAGTAGCACCTATAATTTAACAATAACCGAAACCCTTAAATATAAACGTTTGCTCTAATTTTCATTCTTTTTATTTTTTAATTTTAACATTTTAAAGTTATGCAAGTTATTAAAAAATAATATTTTTCAAAACATATTATCTAAATGCGTTATCTATCTACCTGTACAATTGTACAATGTACATGTCATTGAAAATTCACTGAACTTCGCGTTACTTATCTTAAGCTTATTATTACAAAACGCAACGCGTGCGCTATCATAAAAGCCCAACAATAATGTAGTCATGTGGAACTAGGCTGGAACAATTTTTGTCCGATTTTCGAATCTACATAGATCAAGTGATACATGACTTTATTACATTAAAGTTTTACTGTAACATATCACTACTATTTGTAATTCAATATTTTAATCATTTCTTTATTTCTCTATGCTTGATCGCAAAGTATTTCCGATCACTAGAAGAATTCATCATCACCTGGTTCATATTTCTGTATTTCGACCGGTCAAAATCAATATTCTTCCGCCGTTCGCAAAAGATTTTTGGTTTTTAGTTTTTCATAATTGTTTAATGGTTTGGTCGGATTTTTTTTATGCGTACGTAACACAATCTACATCAATTTTACAGTCACAATTGATGTTAAACAATCAATAGACAAATAAATCAATTCTGATTCTTCTGAATTTTTTCTTTGACTCAGTGAATTATCGATGATTGCCGATAACACTGATTACTGATTTCCCATTACTCTATTAAATTAATTTGAAGCTATTTACTTCTGTGTGATATGTATGTAGCGTCTGTGTGTATCTCAGGGAGTTATACTGAGATCAACGCTAGTCACTTTATTTATTATTGATTTGCCTAATATTCTGAAATATAATGTCAAATGTCATATAAATGAAATGCTCATTAGTTGAAAATTTACCATTCTGAATTCTATGATCACATATTATATCAAAAAGTCTACACTAACGTTTTTGATTTTACTTTTTGATCTTTTTGCCATCACAATAACGACGTAAACTTTGATAAAGCATAGAAAAGTTCAATTCACTCTCGTCCTATAAACTAGATTGAAACTATTTGTGCAAAAATGATCCATCCTAACAATTAAAGATTGTATTTGCTTATAAATATATGAGAGTGTGTTTGTATGCATACGTGTATTTTATATGTATGTAATTGGCAATTATAATATTTTTACTATGTATGCAATTACAATGTATCACACCAACACACCAATACGTTACATATCAAATGAAAAATATTTTAAATGAAAAACGATTAATTTCCGACCAAAGGAATTTTCAAATTTGTTTTGATTTTTTGAAATTTCAATTTAAATAATCCAAATGAAACAGCCCTTATAGAATAATTTACCAAATAATGCCGCTGTAGCTCCTAACCCCCGGATCAAAGGTACATTGATTGAATTTTGCTGATTTTAATATTAAAAAAAAAAAAAACCAAAACATTACGTAGATAGAATGGTGGAATAGTTCATAATTAAAAACAAACTTATTTGTGTCACTTAAACATTAGTTTAAACCTGAAATATCTGTGTCTTTTTCTAATTTATTATTAAGTCTAGACAACTAACTTTTTTTCAACTACTACATACATACAGGCGTATTTTAGTGTATAATATATAATTGTGTATATGTTTATAAGATCACTATCACAATCTAATCTAGCCAAGTATTCTAGTTTTTTATTTCAGCAACAATGTTGCAAACTTATTAATAGATTTACTAGCATTAGCGTAAAATCAATTCAACTTAATTACACATTTTCATAATACACATTGGATGTTTTCTTACATTAGTTAGTGCGTATGTACAATTGTACATTGTAGCTTCAGTAAAAAAAAAATTAAATTTTGTACGTACCAAATTATGATGATTGTCAGAGATTGTGTCACTTAAATTAATTTGTATTTGAATATATCTTCTCTTTAGTCTCTCTCTCTTCTGTCTGTCACGTCATTATTTCAGTTAAACACAGCAATTCAATTCCATAATCTCAAACCCTTTAAATATCCTGTACACCTTTAGTAGTATATCTGTTCAAAATATGAATCTATGTAGATAAGTACTTAAAATCGAACTTACTTAAGTTTTATCTCAAAGACTGTTATTTCGGTCGGGTAAGAATCGAAACCCGACAACAGAAAAAATTTAATTTCACTAAATATAATCAACAAAATATGGCCGACTGGGTCTACATTTACAAGCTAATCGATTTAAAGTATATTTGGCCCCCAAAAGTACGTCTTTATTCCATTTGTTCAATATCATCTTTATATAAACATCTGTTTTAAATTCCATAAAACAGTTTCGGAATTTCAATAATTAATAAAAGAAAAAACAAAATTTGGTGACATAATTTCTAAAATTGTAATCACCGTAAATCACTGAACGAAAAAATTTAATTATATAGACATTGCACGATGCACAATGCACAATATTTAAACTACCCCTTATGCAAAGGCAAAATCCACCCACTCACTCTTCTACACCACAATAATAATAATAATAAGATATAAGAACCATTTGGAAAATACAATGGACCTTCGTGATCCTTTCAATCTCCAATACAACTTTGAATTTAGTAATTATATGATTGAAAGGAGCGTTGCGTAAAACGAATGGGCATGGTGAAAGGGTATTGATCAAATAATAATTTCCATTTTTTAAGAATCTAAAATATTTCGTATATAATTCACGAATCTGAAAAAAAATTAGTGGTTATTCAAAATGTCAGCTAAATCAAAATGGTAGATATTGAAAACGAAAACACATCCTAAGTTTGACCAGCTTGCATTGTTAAACGTTGGAGAAAAGCACTAAAGAATTTACAGAGTATGTACAATGAAACAAAATGTTATTCAAAACACTCAATCTGTACCGCAACTTTAACCACATTAATTTTTTGTTTTTTTTTTATTATAATTAAACCAAACATCTCAATTCATTTTCGTTTTGGGATTACGTAAGCAGTTCCAATATAATATACGCATATTTATATATATGATGAGATAAAGTGAATAAAATCGCCACGTGGAACTTCAATTAATGCGTGGCATTCAGTTTTATGCGTATTTTGTTGTTCTCTCACACGCACACGTATAAAAAAAATAAAAAAAAAAAAAATATTATCATAATGTTTGCATGTTTTATTTTTGAATTGCAGACAAACACATCAAAAAAAAAAAAAAAAAAAATGTGCGTGAAAAAGTCCAAGTAATAAAGACTCTAACTTATTATTATTTTTCATACATACATGCATCCATACATAGATATGTATGTATGTGTGTATATATGTATATAAATTGTTGTTAATAATGGTTTCCCTAAAAACCTTAATTTTAAACGCCACACATTTAATTCTCGCCGCCGTGATACACTCGGAAATTCATTAGATGTGCGCATACAATCTTTCTGTATTGGTGAATATTTATTCAAATAAAGTGTTTTTATTAATTAATTTGAAAAATAATAAAACTCACAGTTTCGTAACCGAAGAGTAGTATATCATACGCGCACACATTCAAAGGTATCATACAATTTTGAATGTACATATATACATTCATGTATATGTTTATTAGTGGTATACCTATATTATATAATAATAAAAAAAAAAAAAATTTTTAAAACATTTAACCTTCAAAACCTACAGTTATTTTTATTTGAATTTCACAATGTTTGGTATTGAGGAAGGTCTCTCATATTGCGTTGATAGTTTTGATTAATATTTGATATTTCAAGATAATAGCCACAAATTAATTTAATGGAATGTCACTATAAAACAGATGATAATAATAATAATGACACCGAATTTGATATTATTTCAAGTATGTATAGAAACTCTGAACGAGTAGTGACTTGTACTTAATTCATAGTACATTTTTTGTTTTTTTTTTGTTTTTTGGTTAATTTGCATTTCTACTGAACGAATAGATTTTCATATGGAATAATTTATTCGAAATAAAATATTTTCTGCAATATCTAAATTGTAATCCCTGTCTCCCTGAAATTTTATTTAATTTCAGATTAGAGAATTTTCCATTACAAATTAAATTTGAAATAATTTATAAAATTGTAAATTTCCCATTTGTCATATCAGTGGCGAATTTCCGCAGGATGTACGCATTTTTAACAGACAACAATTACAGAGAGTCGATAATAACTAACAGAGGGGACATCGCGTAGTAATTTTTTTTTGTCTGAAAAAAGCGACGATTTGAACAAAAACAGGCGAACTTAATATACAAAAATTTTATTAATAAAAAATAGACATCAAAATACACCAGAAAGGCATTTTTAATAATAATAATTAATTGTTTTATGCAATTATAATTTATAAAAGAAAATCGTGTTTTCCAACACAAAATCTTACTTTCGAATATTAGTGATTTTGTGTTTGTGTTAACTCCATGTGCACAAAAATATGTCAATTCTGGTCAAAACAATAATAATACACTAAAGTCGACAAAAATGAAAGAAAATCCGAAAATCTTACACTATTTACGAAATTCGAACATTTTTAAATTTTTCGAACAGACAAATTTCTTAACCGAAATTCAGTGGCCACTCGATTAGTATATAATCTCTGTAACCACAATTATCGTTTAACCTTCAACTTTTGGCACATAAGAAGGGCTTGCCCTATGTAAAAGGTTTCTCCATAGGAAACACTTGGTTTGGACGATTTGTATTTGTTGGAATTGGAGACGGATGGCATTAATGCTAATTCTTCACCAAAGATCCATTGTAATGCCCCTTCTGTAATTACATTTTTTAAATGTGTCTCCAAACGATGTATTGATTATGAATTACAGTATATGTCGGGGGATCGTGTTCCGCCAGACTTCCGTTTTGGGATCGGTTTACAAACCCCTAGGTGGGGTATTCTTTTGCGGCCTTTCGCAACAATTGATTCAAGGCAGAAACAGCAGCAGCTGTTCAGTATTTGACCAATTTTATTTTTTATTGAGTTAAAAGCTTAAATTTATCTAAGGTTATTTTCATGAAGCTTCAAGAGTTTTGCAGAGCTTTATTGCGAGTGATAAAAAATGAATTTCTTTACATCTGTGTGAAGTTTAACGAATAAATTCGCTTTTGATTATTTTCCCAACTGCCCTTTTTCCCCCTTTTTTCCTGGGTAGATCACAGAAAGGTGTGACATTCTTGTCTTAGTATAAATAACAATCATACAAAATGCATCAATAGTCTCCCAATAAAAGTTAAAATTATACAAAATTCATTGATCATCTCCATAACAGAAATAATAAAGTCACTTTAACTTTTTGTTAGGCTTTTCAAATCTAAATTTTTATTACACAAGGACGATAATAGGACAGTGGATACATTGGGGTAAAACATACATTGCAGACAGGATGTAATAATTAATTTTGTAATAATGAATGAACATTGTTTGTTTACTGTAGTCACAGTGGACTGAACCTTTGTGTTATAGTGGACTAATTAATTGTCTGACAGTTTTAAGTCAATAGCTATAATTGTTCATCTGTATAGCTATCAGAAAAAGAGCAATTTTTTTTCAATTTTAAGAAAATATTTTTTTCTAAAATGTCCTAAAAAGTAATAGACAAAATTACCTGGAGAATTAAGATTGACTGATGTGAAGTTGTACATGTACTATATAGTCAATTAGATCAGTACTCTTTTTATGACCAATTGTCCATCTCTGAAATTTTTAATTCGGTAGTAATTATTAGGTCTACTATATTTGACTAAATTTTGTACAATAATTTGTGGTTTTTATTGAAATGCGTAAAGTTCAACAAAAAATATTATATCGCTTTTTTATTTTTTTTAAAATATTAATTCGATCGATAATTAATTTGAATTTTATAATTTTTTTTAATGTGTAATAAAATTTAAAAAAAAGGCTCATAAGTAAAGCTACACGGCTTCCATACTAAAATACCGTTTCTCCCTTTTTCAATTTTATATAAGATTTGTAAGAAAATGACCATTTGAAAGTAATTTGATATGTTGAGTTCTATAAGGGTTAAGGATGGATCAAAAACGGTAACCTCCTTTTATGCAACACAATGTATTTACAATTTTTTCTCAATTTCATATAAGAATTGTAAGAAAATTGACATTTTATTGTAATTTAGTATGGGGGGGTCCTATAAGGGTTAACAATTGACTATAATCTGTATACCTACATGTGTACTACATACAACAAATAAAAACTTTTTCGTATTCATAATTTTTTCGAAATGTTGTTGTCTAGTATAACAAAACGCAGTATTTACAAAAAATTTGTGTGGTAGGGAGTCGAAGGGGTTGGGGATTTTGCCCATTTACAACACCAATACAATACCCTCGACATATTTTCACTAATCAAAAAAAAATAAATCAAGCTTCTAGCTCAACCCGTTCTAAAGTTATCGTGCCAACAAGCAAGCGATCGATGTGGCCAAAATTTCTATTGCATTTTTTGTTGTTACAAACCTCCAAGTGGGGAAACATGAAAAATTTCAAAATTTCTACATGTAACCAAAGCTTTCCCTTTTATCAGTATGGAAACAAAAAATACAATCAGTTTAAATACAAAAATAAAAATAAGATCTAATTATGTATTTCGAAGATCAAAAATTTGACGAAAAATAATAATAATAATAATAATAATAATACTTCTCTCAATAAAGTTCAGTGCCTTCTAATATTCACATAATTTTTCGGCAAACGATAAACCATCAAATGCATAAAAAAACCTGAAAATATATTTGCAAATAATTTTTTTTTTTTTTTTGGGTTGCGCAACAAAACGTTTGGGGTCATTCCTCTGCAGTTTTATGGTGTATATGCAAAAAGAATTAAAAAAACAACAAAAAAAAAACCAACCAAACATTAATTTCATGAAAAATGACGTTCTAACAATGTTCTATGTGGTCGGTCTTAATTTGAGCAGCGCGCGTGTAGGTTTCAAAAGATTTAATATTTTTTGCATACACATTCATATTATTATACATTATAATCGTTAGTAATATGTGCAGAAATGGCATTGACCGCGGTCGAAATTGTTGTTTTTCTATCGTGCAAGAAGAATTGGTCTTCGTTACCTTGAAAAATAACTAATAGAGTATATGATTTGAAATTGGGAAGGGTTCGGAGGAAATATTTTATATCTAACATATACCTAGGTACATATATTTTGAATGATGCTATCTATGTATCTCTAAAAATAAATTATGCTCATATAATTGATGTTAACTACATAAGATATTTTTTTGTTTGCTTAAAATGTCCATCTTTCGGTTGTTAAGAATATTGAAATTAATAATTTATAATTGAAATTAAATTGTTTGTATTTTTCTATCCTATTACTCATATTTAAGTTTACAGGTCCAATCCAATTACAGTAGAACCACACGATTGTATAGTGACAATCGCTCTAAAGTGGT